>CABIKL010000574.1:0-21084 GCA_902196195.1 Aptinothrips rufus
GACTATTTTGCTTCGATTTGAGTTGAGAGTTGAGTTGGGTACCACCAATAGTGGTACTTGGACCAGTTTTTTATGCTCTTTCACGTGGTGATACCCAATTTAAAATTTGAACAATGGTTCAAGAGATATGAGTAATTTTTTATATTATTTACTAATTTTTCTGAATTTAATGTAGAAAATTAAAAGCTCTTGTATTTTCTTTGAAATGCTCAGTAGGAAAGTAAAATTTTGTGAAGTTGTTCCACATGATAGACCCTTTCAGGAAAAAAATTTGGACCTCAATCTGTGACGTGATTCTGAATCAGGATTTGATTACGCAAAGATTTCATCTAGTATGCTGGCTGGGCTCGTAAACTGCCTCATGGACCCCATAATCATTCAGAATGGAGCTGGTCACCTCTGAAACTCATGAAATACATCACACAGTGTCACAAGGACCCACAGAAATTCCTACTGGATTGTTTGCCAAGTCAAGAAGACATGGGAAGTACACAGATCTGTCATTTGGTCGAAATATGGAAAGCATGGGTTTACGCTTAAGCTCACTGCTGCCATACTTGATGATTGCCCAAGATATGGTTGTGCATACATACCCAGGAGGGTCTTGGGCACATTCTGTGAAAAAATCGTGAAAAAGTGAAGACACATGTTTTTCGCTATTTCATTTCGAAAAGTTGAAGATTATAGAAAATTTTCTTAAAATTATTTTAGAGCATTCAAAATTTGAGGTCAGGTAGACCTTTTAGCCCTGATTCAGGAAAAAAAAAGTTTATGGATGTATCTTATACCTAACTCTCACAATTCACCACCAAAGTTGCAAATTTCCCAAAATGTCGCAAAACGGTGGGGTCCCGTTTCTCGGCATAGGGAGGACCTAGGGAGGAACATTCTTAGGGGTGAGTTACTAGACCTATAGGGACTCAATCCCCAAAATTAGAGCGATTTTGGAGGGGGTCCCCGGAAACGCGGGCTCCTTCTATCAGGAATTGCTCAAACGACGATACACCTGCGTTTAAGTCTCCAACATATTTATAAAAGTTGCTCCCCGAGGTGAAATACTGAGGACGCGATACCTATTTTGGATTCCTATTTATCCTATTGATGACCAGCTATGTATATTCCTATTCCCACTGGGACTCAGAAATAGCTTTTTAAACAGCTTTCAATTTTATTTATCCTATTTGGAAAGCTATTGATGCTATTTGCCCGACGGGATGCAAAATTCTGTATCGTGCAGCGTCCTTCCTCCCCTCCCTTTTTTCAGCCGTCCTCACGGACTCGAACCTTCGCCCCACCTGACCTACATACCTAGCTAGAGCCCTATCCACTAGGCTACCCGGAGCCTCGAGGAGAATCCTCCCAGAGCAGCCTCCTGACCGAGCGTCGAGCGCGCCCCTCGTCAGCTCTGGCTATATCGCCTCAAGCGCGGCGTTTACCTGCGATTTAACGTTCAAAGATCTGGAAAGTAATATATGTATATAAATCGATTTCTGTAGCGTAATCGGAAACGCTATCTGTGAAGCTCACCTTACGCCGGCCGCGCTTGGCGCTCGCCAGGGTCTTGTTGTGGCGACCAACACTTAACATTGCCACCAGAAGTCTAACATGGCAGCCGAAAGTCCAACACGGCGACTACGAGTCCAACATGGCGACCAAGACCAACAGCATGCCGTCCATCACGGCTCCACTACCACAAGTCCAACATGGCGATATGCAATCCAACATGGTGACCAGCATCCAAAATGGCGTCATTCAAGCGAGGGTGAACGAGTCCAACATGGCGACATGTATCCATGTTTGATCTCTGGTCGCCATGTTGGACTCCTGGTCGCCATGTTGGACTCCTGGTCGCCATGTTGGACTCCTGGACGCCCTGTTTGACTCCTGGTCGCCATCTTGGACTCCTGGTCGTCATGTTGGCCTTCATGTGCCCCGCGTCGATCCAGACTGAACAGCCCCAAGAGCCATGGTGACGGGTGGCTTTCCCCCTGAGCTCTCCCCATCCCTCCCCTGATCATTTCTAGATGGTAGATTTGACGGGTATTTTTGTTTCCCATCATAATTAGATAGGACCAGTTGGGACTTAGCGTATTTCTGCTACGTTTTGCCCAAGTTGGGAAGGAGGGGGCAGCAGGGCGGTCGCTCACCCCAGCCCGGAGAAATAGGATGCTATTTATCATATTCCTAAATATTGTAAATAGCTTTCCGAAATAGCTTCAAGAGGTTGCCTGGAACCATTCCTATTTAAAACGACGGTCCAATAGCATAAAGTCAAAATAAATATTTTCAAGAGTGAAATCAATAGCATCAATAGGAAATATGTGGCATAAATAGGAAATAAATACGTTCAATAGGATTCTTTTTCACCTCGGGTGCTCACACCTCGCTGGGAGCGTGGGCCCTTTAGGGGGCCCAAGGTGGCCCTTATTGGAGCAGAAGGGCGTCCGCAGCCCGCCCGGCCCTACGGACCCTAGAGCTCACTGCTCTAGTTATGATAGTGGCTGATAGCTGCAGCTCCGGGGCCAATGCGCGTTGTGGAGGCGATCGGCTGGAAGGAACGGCGCGGCGCGCAGGGCGAGTTGGCCGCTGGCGAGCAGGAGGCCAGGTATAGTCCAGGACTTTCCAAACGGGGTGCATAACAGCAGAATTTACTTTTTTGCCGCAGACCCAACCCAGAATCCAAGGGTAAAAAATAGTTTTGGAGGTAATTTTGAGACTTACTCCAAAATGATCAGGAAGCTCTACGAAGCACGTTTTGGAATTAGTCTCAAAATGACCTTGAAAAATATTTCTTTTAGCCCTGGTCTGGTGTCTTGATTGGGGTTGCACCATAATATGGATTTCGGTTTTTCTGTGCCCGTCTGGCCTGGACGCACTCTACAAAAGCAACATTTTTGATGTTCCCGTTTACCATATTGCGCCGCTGTTTCGCGGCCTCTTCCGGCTTGAACGGGCGACCTGCGTACCCATATACCTGCGTGGAATGTTCCAGTGGAGGCACCTCCAGAGGAGACCAGTACCTCACGCGGGAATTGAAAAGAATCACCGCACGGTCTGGTCATTTCCCCCCAATAATAATAATAACAAAACGGATTTCTGAAAGCACCCGCTGGCTGCTGGGCTGCCTGCTCACTCACCCCCGATGTGTGTCGGCTGCGAGAGGCCGGGCGCGGCGAGGAGCAGCACCGCCAGCAGCGGGAGCAGCTCGCCGAGGAGGTTCATCGTGTCTCTGCGCGCGCGCCGGCCACCTCGCCACTTAAGTACCCTCCCCCGCCCCGCCCCGCCCCGCCCCGCCCCGCCCCGCCCCATCGCGGCCCGCACCTACCCGGACACTAGTGATATGCACTCTAATGACCAGGGCTGCGAGATAAGCGGCAAAGCAATCGCCTGAAACCAAAATCCGATGACTCTGCTGCTCAGCGACCGGCCCGGATCGAGCTGGGCCGAGCCGGGTAACTTACAGCGAGCCGAGGCGAGGCCCAGCCGCTGCCCAGGGGCAGTTGGGGTGCGCCCTGGGTACGCCGCGTAACACCATGTAAACAACGACTCACCATGGAAATGCGCACAGCCATTTTCTTACATACACCTACATCCTTTCTTTGTAATTGATATGATTTCGGGCAGCCCTAGTTCATCTGAGTGTCACAGATGGATCCATCCACGTCAGGTAAGTACTGCTTCTCGCAAGTTTATGTTTCGTATGGAAGAATTTCACATAATGTGTGCAAACGACGCAAATTTTGAACTCACAACGAAAACGAACCAAGTGGCATGAAATAATAACTATTTAACGAGCAGGTCCATTTCATCGACCGGCCTGAGTCCGATGCGGAGCGACGTGGAGCTCCATGGGGCGGCGCATATCGCGAAGCTTCCAACCCCGCCTCATGATTCCAACCCCTCTTGGCTGCAGTCCAGTTCAACGGCGGGGAAAACACTCTCAAGTGTATGTATATGTATGGAGTCGTCTACTTTTATCTGGGCGCTCTCAGGTGGATGAATACGGCCGCCCTCACCCCGCTCCCCCCCGGCCCCTTACAGCTCCCCTCGCCCGCTCTGCCAATAAGCAGACGCCCCGTGCTCTTGCGTGTCTTTCTTACTCTCCGGCGAACGGTGCGGAGACTGTCGGGGCTGATTTGATCCGGGCTTTATGACCGTGTCCGGGAGACGCAGCTGGGCTCGGCACGGCACGGCACGGCAGGGCGAGCAGGCTGCACCGCGTCCAAGAGCGACGAGTAGAGCGCCTGACGCGGCCGGGGTAGGCAATCCGCCCAACACGGCTGTACGGCAGCGTGCCTAACTCCGCAGGCGACCCATCCAGATGCCGCCGCAGGGCGACACTGGCAGAAACATTTTCCAAAGCGATGTCGTCTATGCTATATTGTTCAATCGTTTCGATGTGGGCCGGATGAGGTCGTTCCAAAGAGTGGTTCGTACATGATGGAACTGTTTTATCCGCGTCTTTGAAACTTACCGTTCCCCCAAACCGCGGCCCTAACCAAACCTTTGTAATTAGACACGCCTCCTTAAAGGTGTGACATCGTATGCGTGGATTTGCACGGAGATTTGAATCGGGACACGACGTAGACGATCCCTCTCCCCTCTACAGCCTCCTACTCGGGTACGTAACATTCCTGATCGGTTCTGGTTGGCGCCAGGGCAGCAGTTAACTTCCTCTTGTAAACTACCTCGCAATCGACGAGCAAGGATGATGAGGGGAACTTTAGGTTTGACGGGGGGGGTGCTTCTCCGGTAGTGCCCCCGGGCCAAGCCCCGGCCCACAGGCTGGCCACACGACGCCGGTCCGCCGCGCCGTCGTCCAGTCAGAACTGAAACGCTTCAAAGGGGCTAGTAATTGCATCATAATTACAGAGCGATAAATAAAGGGTGTCTCCCATCCCGCGGGGCCCGGACACGTGAGGAGCGGGGAGAGATCTCATTCAATTCACAGCCGAGCAGTGCGGGTACAAAGTGAATACGCTCGTTGGGCTGAAGCCAGGCTGAAGCGTTCACGACATCCCTACAGTGTATTTGCGGGTGGGATATGCTTCTTGCAAAGGCTGCTGCTCGCCGAGTCGGGAATTATAGGGAAGACTCTGGACAGTAATTGGGGCCGACTTAGGACCCGTTTCTTGAGAAGTGGACTATAGCCGCAGCGCCCCGCCACGTCGGAGCGCCTGGAGGCAGGCGGCAGGCTCAGCCGAAGAGTAAGCCCAGTGGCGGTCTGGGCGCCCCACCGGGAGCCGCTCGCAGCCGGGCTGGGCGGGGCTGCCCGTCGCGTCGGCTGTACGTTACGCACTGAGCCGACAGGTTACCCGCGGCTGAGACACCCTCCGGCCGACACCTAAGACCTAAGAAAGTCTGCCCCTGGCGGCCTACGTACTCGGTCGGCCCCCGCCGCCGTGGCTCCGGGCCGCCTCGGGCTGAGGGACCCAGGGGACCCAGCTACCGAGAACAATCTGGGCCGTCTGGTCGTAATGCCGGCGCGGCGGTGGTAAGGTGAGCAGAGGTGAGGTCGGCCGACTGATGAGCTGCGGACTGGACTGGTAGAGAGGCCATCGACCCGCCACCCAGCGGAGCGAGCTCACGATCTAAACCCCTTGCAAGGAGACTGCTGAGCTGATCAATTGTTTTCCAGATGCATTTCTCCCGATACCTATGCGAGGGAAGTCCTACATTAAATTCAGAGCAGGAAAGGTAATTCCCTCCTCCTCGAAACTCTGCTGGGAACCGTCTTCTCTCTCGTCGTCGGGAGAGGGTGTTTTGGACGTAAGATCGCTTCAACTTTGCACAAAGAAGCCACTGGCCGAAAGAACCTAGAACCACAGTGAACCAAATAATTTTTATAAGGATCAACTCTGTTTGACTGTAACAGGGAATCGGCACCGTGTACTCATCATACATTTTGGGGGCACTTTGGTGACAATGCAGACTTCAAAAAAATAAAGTATATCAAAACCATCAAAATTTGAAAGAAATTTAGGCTTGACTAAAGCACAACAAAGGGAATAGCTGTGCTACTGCATTTTTTTTCTAAAATAAAAAGGAATAGCTGTGCTACTGCATTGTTTTTCTAAAATAAAAAAAGGAAAATATGAAAATAAAAGAGACTGACAAGAAGTTTGTTTCTTAACAAATTTATTAAATAGGCAAGTCAACAAGCTAGTTCATATATAATTCATCATACAATTTTGATACAAGTTTATTTTAATTAACACTCAAACCTAAAAGTGTGAAGTCAGCAAACTAGTCTATAACACACATACCGTCCAGCAGTCTCTGAGTTTCGAATAATTTTTACAACCTGCAGACAGCAAAAATATTTTGTTCCATGGGAAAGTACACAGTAAGGCAAGAGTGTGTCAGTGAGAAAAAAAGAACAAACTTAAGATTTTGAAATGACATACCTGACCTCTTCTGAGTCCATAGTACCTTGCTACAGGATCACTTGATTGCATGCGCATGAGTACATTTTCTGAAAGGTTGCTAGAAAAATGTAAAGGAAATATGCTTGTATTTCAAAGTGAAAAAAATTAAATGTTTTAACAAACATGATGTCGTACAAGAAACATCAATATTAAAAGGATACTATCTTGCAAACAGCTTATCCTTCTCTTCGGGCGACAAAACAATATGTTTAGGCACAAAGTCATGGTCCATGATGTTTACCAAAAGCTCAGATTCATAAAATAGCTCCAAAATAAATTTAGGAGCAAATTCGACAAAAACCTGCAAGAGATAATTACATGTCAATATGATTTTGTCCACTCAAAAATGTCTAAAATGTACTTTGATAAATTCGCACATATGTCTTACCCTTTTAGCTAATGCACTTAAAGTCTCTTGGGCTACAAATATTGCTTTAAATATATTCTCCTCCTGAATTTGTTGACAGTATGTTATGATATGAGATTTTCTAATTGATTTCTCTGTTGGAAAAAATACATACATTTGACCTGAAAAAGATTTTTACCATTTCTTAAGTACTGCAAAATATAATTGATGTCTCAGAAAAATTTGAAAATACCTCAGATCGAAAAGTGAACATAAATTTATAAATACCTATTGATGTATCTGAATGAGAAAATAACATAGTCATCTTTGAACGTAGCGGTTTGTCAGACCTAAAACATCATGAAAAATAACTAACTATAATATGCATGAAGTGATAACAGTAAGAAACTCACAGAAAAGCCATTGGAGAAGAACTTCAAAAGATACCTTGATTTGGCCTTATATATCTCTTGGAAAGCATCGTAAGATTCATCCAGTTCGTCTTGTGTCACCAGGTATCCCCGATCATGACAAAGCTGCAACCACACCACAATTGATGCAAAAATAATCTCTTTTCTGATAGAACCTAATAAAAAATACTTGACACTACTAGATTTAATATAATGAGCAGCCACAATGTTGGAAATAAAATTATTCATCCAGAGCAATCCAAACTAGTAACCTACACCTCTCATTTGAATGCCTATAGCATGAATATGAAATTTAATTTTCAAATATATCAAATATGGCCTGAATGATAATAAAAACGGATAAAAGTAGGGATTTTGAATAAAAATATAGATGGATTTGTGTAGGTTAGGTTGCCCTACGTCAACATTGTCTTACATCACCCTGATTAAACTTTACAAGCTGGGTTAGGTCCAAAGTTACCTGCATGATGGTCTTTTTCACTCTCCACAGATTTTTGCAATCCAAGTCGTCACCCATTTCCACAAAAACAGGAAGTAATGGTACTGAGCAAACTCACGCCCACGTTGACGCGCGTCCCACCGTCCCACGTGAGGCGAAAACTACGAGGTTGTTTACACCAGTGTTGCCAGGACTGGCAGCCATGTGCTATGTGTTGCTATGCTTTCAGTGCCGATTAAAACATAAGCATAATGTGATTACACGGTTAAAAAAAGACAACATTTTAACTCTATAGAGAATTATCTTTATTACAATAACTATTTACACGTTTCCACAATTTGCTGTTACTTACAACAACAACACAAAAAAAAAAAGAAAGAAAGACTTATTTACACTTTCCTCATGCCTTTAGCAAACAAGTCTGTATGAGATGTAACGCCCTGCAGTTTCAGATGATCGGATAATTTTCACAACCTGAAAAAAAAATTGCAAATTATAATTTTGAAACAACATAGTAATTCATACTTATTGAAAATTTGAGAATCGCCATTCACAGCAGAGGCAACTAAACAATTTTAAAACAAGCAAAGTCGTGAAGTCAAAATCCAAACTTTCTTAAAATCAAGAGCACTGGTAAATACATTTTTGTATAATTTGTTTTGGTCTAGCACAACACAATCTAAAAAGAAAGAATCAAAAACAGAAATCAGGGGCTACATGTCCAGTAGTAAACAAAAGATTAGAGAAGCTATCACAAAATGTTAGTCTGTATAAACTTTAAAAATATTTGAAGTATTTGTATCGGAGCTAAGAATTAAATTATCTTGCAAACGTCACAAATCTCTGGCAAAATTAAGCAAAGGCCACTCGTTAGTAGACATTAATGATTCTATCTACTTAGGAATGTTTTACCTGGCCTCTCCTCAAACCATGGTAGCGACAAATGGGGTCCCCTGTTTGGATTCGAGGTAAGTTGTTCTCTTTCAGTTTGCTTATTTTCATTAAGGAGAAATTTGCTACTTAGCTATAATTTAAATTGGAAGCGTTAAATTAAATACCTAATGCAAACTATCTTGAAAGTGATTGTTAGTTATTATTGACAGAAATTCAAGACTAGGAAACATATAGGAAGCTACATCGTGCTCACTTTCAAAAGGTACCAACAAATCTACAAGTATTACAATCAGCCTCTTTTTGGCACACAGGAGGGGGTGGGGGTCGGGAGAGGGTGGGGATGGGTCTGTGTGTGTATATGGATCTGGGGGAAGGCGCTTCAATGAATTTGAGCCAATTGTGCCTTACGTTTGACATATTTTTGTGCTGGGACAGGAGAAAAGTTAGCTAAAAATGGTCAAATCAGCGAGGGGTCTGTAAAATCTTAACATAATATAAAGATGGCCCCAAAATGAAAGATTATTAGATGGAGAAAAACAATACTGAACAGTTCTATAAAAAGAAATTATTGTCAACCAAGTAATAATCTCATAAACCGAAAATAGCAAGTTTCAGGTGAGAAGAGTAAGTTTTCATACCTGTCCTCTCTTCAAGCCATAATATCGTGCAACTGGGTCACCTGCTTGTATACGCATCAGCATGTTTTCTTTCAGTTTGCTAAAATCAAGCATTAAGGAAGCACCAACAGTTATCACAAAAATTTCATCACACAGAAAGAATTTAACTGATTATGACATGCAAATCAAAAGTCTGCAGTTTTTTTAAAATCAAACTGCTTTAAAAGTTTTGTTGTTATGTTCACTCTCATGTAAAATTGTATATGTTAAATTCACACTTAAGTAAAAATTTGTTAAAAAAATTTGTATTAAACACAAGTTGTAGGCAAACAAAATTGAAAACAGCTTTGAAAGGATACTATCTTTGTAATAGTTCAGATTTCTCTTCAGGTGTCATAACGACATGTTCCGGAACAAGCTCGTGTTCTGTGATATTAATAAGCAACTCAGATTCCAAGAACTGCTCCAAAATGTATTTGGGGGCCATATCCACAAGCGACTGAAACAGAGTAATGGTTAAACATAAGTGGTGTCAATAATACGGACACATTTTGAAATGAATCAAGTGCCACAAAGAATGCGGATTATCAAGTTAAAATACCTGTTTGGCAGAAGGAGTCATTCCCTGCTGAACAACAATCATAGCTCTGTGTATGTTCTCTTCTTGCATACGTTGGCAGTACGTTTTAATAGTTTTGATTCCAATTTTAGGTTCTTCAGGGAAGAATACAAACATTTGGTCTGAAAAAAAATTTAAGGACAGAATAGCAACAATAGTATGGTAAAAGCATAGTTTCAAGAGCAAATTACAAGCTCTTTGCATCTAAGTTGAGTATTCAGTGCAGGCAGAAGGCTTACCGGTTGGATCGTCATTGTGAGCCACCAGGACAATCAAATCAGCTCGTGATGGTCTCTTCTCACTGAGGAAAAAAGTACAAAAGTTATAACCACTGCAAAACTGGGAGCATGACTTCCCTAACCAATCCGTATAATGACTCTGACTATAAGTACCTAGGTTTATCACCGTACTGCTCTTTAAACTGTTCCAGGGTCTGGTCGAGTTCATCCTGCGTCACTAGGTACCCACGATCATGGCATAGCTGCAATTAAGTTCGGGTTAATCTAACTGCTTTGTTTTAAGGTGATTGATGAAAATGCACGTATAAAATATAGGTTGCTGAACTTCCATCATAAGTATACACGACTGAGATGAAGCAAATAATATGGATGAAGGTATGTAGGCAGACATATTTACAGACAGTATATTGATTTACACTTTCACTCCATCTCCTGACAGCCGAGCCAGAGACTTCAGAATCAAAAAGAGTTCCAAACGTAAGCAAATTTGGGTTAGGAAGCTTAAGCCGGCACATCCGCAAAGGTTTTCTTAGTTCAACATACCTGCATGACTGTTTTCTTAACACGCCATAATTTATAGCACTCCGCTTCGTCATCCATAGTACTACAAAGGAATTTCTCACAGGTATGAAACTGTAACCTAAAATATGCTATAAAAAATAATGTTTTTCAAACAAAATCGACAACATAAACAGAGGTGAATCAAAGGAGAGCAGCAAACGCATGAGCTGTGAGCATACGCTGAAGTTCGCCGCTTCCGCGTATAGAGAGCGCTGTAGCAAGAACGGAATTTCTTCCCTTTTTTTTTTCCAGCACACCCTTGGAGCAGACAAAGTTGTGATAAAACGGAGATTGACGTTTGTTGTGTTAAAGTGAAAATTAGCTGTCTAGCCCATTAGTCAGGATGGCTGGTGTGGCCACAAAGGTCTGTAATACATTTTATTTCGAGAATAAAATTTTTATTACCCAGTTTTGCGATTCCATCGTCCATTCTAACCTTCATTGGTAATGCAAGGTTCTTGAAATCAGTGCATATTGATGCTAGTTCTTTTTTTCTTGAGTTTTTGAAAGTCGATTGATTTAATCGGCGATGTTTCAAAGATATTTACATTGATGTCTATCAAACGATTCTTTAAAGTCTTTCTGTTTCCTTCCCATCGCAGATCCAGTGTTTCTATTACATTGCTGTAAATTTTACTTTTCGTTTGCTTTACAGCTGACAACTGGCCTAACGGGCATGAATGTAGCACGTCATCCATCGGCAACTCTTAAAGCTATATATGGAAAAATTTTGCGTGCTGTTGCAAAAATGCCACAAGATGCGGCATACAGGAAGTATACTGAGGAGTTGGTCAGAGATCGTGCCGCAGTTGTGGAGAAAGTAAGATATATAAGATTTATTTCTGTTACGTATTATATAGCCAATGTATTGTGTCATATCTTCATCTTTGTTGTTCAGCCATAGTCACTGTACGGCAGCAATACCTTTCGATATTATTAAATATCTGCTTCTTTTTCCAGCACAATAACGATTGGAAGAAAATCGAAGAGGAAATAAACTGTGGACAGATCGAAGAATTAATTATTCAAGCTGAAAATGAGCTATCACTTGCTCGCAAAATGATATCTTGGAAACCTTGGGAGCCTCTTGTCACAAAACCTGAACCTGACCAGTGGAAGTGGCCTCCTCCAAAGTAATAGGATTAAGTAACTTAGCTCTCCATTCTTTCTTCTGGTTTAGTATCTTTTTTTTTTTTCAGTGATAGCCTGTTAAATATGTAAATAAATCTTTTCTTGGATTCAATCGCCCCTTTTTATTATACACCTGGTGAATTATAACCAATGAACGAGAGAGGTGAAAAGAACTCACATAATACATTTTATGACTGAGATGTTATAATTCAATAGAAAAAATACAGTACATACATGTTCAACAAAAGTTGTAAGGAAATGGGATGTGTCAGTGTCTGAAAATTTATTAGAATGATTGTTCTAAATTTCAGTAATAGCCCAGTTCTTGTCTTTATTGAACATAATAATCTATTGTGCTTTGTTTTTCAGTTTAGTAAGAATAACTAACCAAAGTAAACCTTAGCCTCTTCCTTGAGCCAGCATGATTTTATGCCTCTTTTACTGGAGGATGTTATTGTTAAGCAGTCTCTTATAAAATGTTCTAAACATACCTTAAGTCAAGTTTATAAAATGGCAAGTTTGTGCTAAAAATGAAATAATAATACAATTAGAAGAAAACTTTTGAACAGAACACTCCTGCTGCATTTGCAAGAAAATGTGCCAAATTGTTGAGAATTTTAAAAGAAAAATGACAAAACTCAACATTTACATTCAATCGAAATATTTCACATCTCCCAGTGGGACAGTGGGAGTCCCTGTCCTACACATCGTTCAGCATTTACTTGAAAATACATGACCTAATAATGGCTTAGGAACAGGGAACATATCACACTATTTTCATAGTAATATCTTTTCAAAATTTGTGCTGCATTTTATAAATTACTGAGTTGGCATCTTTTTTGGATAGAGGAGTCACATTAAACACCCACTGACATCTCGTTAAAAAAGAAAAAAAAAGGAATTCAAAGCTTTAAAAATTTGTGCATTACTTTTAAAAAAAAAAAGCGCATGGGAAAAATAGTCATTGACACTGCAAAGAAGCAGATTTGGGCACAAATGTAGAGATCGAGTTCCTGGCTCTCAATGCGTCGATGCATACCATGTGGAGGTCCCGGCTTACCCGAAGCGGAACAGGGACGTCCAAAAGACAACGTTTTTACTTCTAGAGAAGTCGGTTGGACGTCATTTTGACTAGCCTGCTCTGCTTGGGCGGCTTGGGCATGAACGGAGCTCAGAGGGCTTAGTTGCCTGCAGGGTGCCGCTCGACATGTCAGCTGATGTTCAGACTCCTGCCCATTCTTGAGGACAATTTGCCTTTCCTTAGCCGGCAGCGGCTTTAGACCACCTCCAGCTGAAGCAGGTGAAATACCATATATCACACCCGCAGTGTCCGACTCCAGTGAGAAACGGCATACCGAATCCACCTGACACCGAAATTTGATCGATTTAATGACCAAAACACGTCGATTCTATGCCGAAATGAGACCGATTTCGGTCATCGATGACTTTTTGACCATTTATTACTCACGAATCGACATCGCCTCGACCTCGAATCGACGTGATTTTCATCGAAACGATGTCGAGTCGACATCGAATCGACCCGCTCCTTCTCACGGGGGGTTGTTGGCTGCTCAGATCCTCCACTCGCGCTCGAAGGGATCTTGCTTGGGGCTGGCGCGGGGCATTTGGGCTAAATGTTGCATGTGTGACATCTGCGACACGTGGGACAGGTGGGGGCCGCCGTGGGGCGATGATGACAGGTGGGGCGGCCCTCCGTGGGGCCCTCCGTGGGGCCCTCCGTGGGGCCCGCTGTGGGGCCCGCCGTGGGGCGCGCCGTGGGTCGGCGGCGTCGTGTGCATGGGGTGCACCGGGTACTGGTGGTGGTGGTGGTGATGGTGGTGATGCTGCGGCGCCATCATGGGCGGCGTGGCCTGCGGAGGCGGCCCCTGGTTCGGATAGGTCGTCGGAGGCCTGAGCAGAGACAATGCGAATATCAGACAAGTCTGTCCACGGCAGGCCGAGACACACGACTCTTATTTCCTTACACGAAACAATTTCTTCATATTATGAACGTATTTGGTCATATTATAAACGAAGAGCAACCGACATAATTTACGAACACTCAAGTTGTTTGTATTATGAATAGTTCATACTACGGTCAATTTTTTAAAAAAATAATATGAACAGATTTGTTCATAAGTTACGAGTGTTGATAGTTAGAGATCAATAGTGCGCATGTGGTAGTGCGTGGGAGTGAAGCTGAAGCGTCAAAGCGAGCGATCTGCAACGGAGCTTCAACATGAGTATAAAGGTCTTATACTTCACTAGCTAGCTTCGTTTACCTTCCCCAAGCAAAACAATAATAATGGTCAAAGAATGTCAAAATGTCATTCAAGGGACTTCCCTTCATGTCAAAATAATGTCGAAATGACGTCGGGCGTAGTGGCCGCGAACGGCATTAAGCCGTTTTTTGGACTTCCCTATTCAGTTTGGGTCAAGCAATGTTTTAGCATCAGTTCATTCTCTCTCTTAATTTGACTTACATTACATTCTAGTCCTTCTTCCAAACGAGACTGCAGCGAAGACCATCGTAAGTCGAAATGAAGTTGTGTTAGAAAAACACTTGTGTCTTTCATTGCTGCATTTGCGTGATGTTTCAAAAGCAGTGCATTACAGCCTCATGCATACTTCAAGCGATACAGCGATAGACACAAGGATAGCACAAAAATTTATGAATAATAAAACGGCTTAGAGAAACAGAGATCGCCCGGACGGGCCAGGCGCGGGCCGGGGGCAGGGCGGGGGTGTCGAGAAGCGAGCGGTCACCTTACGCTGCTCGGGAGCTGGCTGGGGCGGCGCGGCACTACAAGGCAAGCCTGTAGGCTAGCCTCACGCTGGGTACGGCCAGAGCGTGACGATGCACCGCTACACTTCACAGGCGCGTGGTTCTGTTGTAGCAGCTAGAATAGAGAACATCCTAGACAATGATTCACATTCAGCTCCTACGACAAGGCAAGACACCAGCAGCGGTCTGGTCCGGTGCTTCCCTCGGGAATTCCCTCGCGGGATCAATCCCAGATCATGCGATGTTTTCCCCGTGTGAGTACTCCATAAATACTGTACTCCACTTCACATCCAGGAGATATGGTCATAAGATGATTAGTTGAAAGCGTTCTGACACATTGATATTTGAGGAGCAAAAGATATTCCATTCCAAATCCCTGGAAAATATCGCATGAGCCGGAAGCAAGTTTTCGACTTTTCATTTAAAAGAAAGGGTGGAGCTAGAGACCGCCAAATACATTTTGTACTATCAACTCTAATTTACGATTTCCGTGAAAACTCTGGTTAGCGAATAAGGTGGTGTTTAAACTTACTATAGACTAGGCACTAATGGTAGGCCACGTATCTAAACGATGTTACCGAAAATAACTAAGCGTCTCGAAGACGATCTGAAGCAAGGTAATAACTAAAACAATGCAAACTATTTACTGACTGATAAACTACAAAGTCCAAATAACTTAAACTAGGTCATCATGACACTCCAAAGGCTTGATATCCCTATCACGAGAGTGAGAGTCATGTCCTGGGCACGTACAGACAGTGTCGCACCGGAGCCCCGCTGTGTCCTGACAGCTCACCTGCTGCCAGCACCTGGCGGCGAGCCTGGCGGGTACTGTACTTGCAGGTACCTGCAGGTACTGACCTCTCCAGCAGGCGCCGCTTCAGGTCGGGAGGGTACGTGACGTAGATGTACTGGTCGTCGTGGCCCTGGACGGTGTCCTGGACGGGCTCCTGGCCGTGCTCCCCGTGATAATAGCCGTCCCGGGCGTCCCCCTGCGCCGCGCCACGGCCCGGGTAGGCGTGGGGTCCCAGTAGGGGGGCGCCGCGGGGCTCGCCCCACGGGCCGTCTCGGGGGTCTCGGAAGGCGGGGGTGTCACACCAGGGCTCTTGCGAACTGCCAAAGCCCAACAGTGTGGTTCGTCAGCACGACTCGACAGGACAGGAGGAGACACGCTCGCAGCAGTTCATGGCCCGCCGGCTGGAGCGGGGCTGGAGCCGGGCTGGAAGCTTCGCTGGAATGTGGCTGCAGCGGGGCTGGAGCGGGGCTGGAATGGGGCTGGAGTGGGGCTGGAGCGGGGCTGGAATGGGGCTGGAGCGGGGCTGGAATGGGGCGGAATGGGGCTGGAATGGGGCTGGAGCGGGGCTGGAATGGGGCTGGAGCGGGGCTGGAGCGGGGCTGGAATGGGGCTGGAGCGGGACTGGAGCGGGGCTAGCTCGACTATAAACACCTGGAGAAGTGATGCACTCGCACCGCTGCACGCAGCACCGCATCTCGCCGTCGAGCAAAGCGAAGACATAGTAAAAGCGGCCGTTCGCTGGCACAAAGAGACCCCCGCCAAGATGACTCCATGACACGAAACGAAAACCATCTCAAAGAAATCGATATACATTCGCTTGATGAGGAATTTGTTGGCAAATTTTACATCAACGAAGATTATCTTGAAATAATTTCCAACGAATTTCCCTAACTGATGCCATTCTAGCTAGGTATCAGAATGGTCGTGACTGGGAGTCTAAATTAGGGACTTCCCCTTCTATAGCACACAGAAATCCTAGACACGTTTTTACTGTGCAAGCGATGTCTACCATCCTACTTTAAAACGGAAGCGTCAACCACACATTATGTCCTACAAAACGACTGGCCAATTTTACAACAAGCCACACCAAGTGGGCTCTCTAAGTAATTACTGTATAACAACTACAGAATAAGTATGAAGAATAATTTGAATCGGTAAAAGAAACGGTCATTCGGGAGGCATGCAAAACGAGTATCTGCTCTACTCTTGTAAAAGCTGAGTGCGGTGTTGTTGTGGTGGTCACATGTGGTCATTTTGGTATGTGTCCAAGCCGCTGACGGCTCCAGGAGCTTTTCAATTCAAGAGCTCAGGGAGGTGGGAGGGGGCGGTAGCATGTTCGCTGGACACTCGAGTGAGTTCAAACACGTAAAGATGTGACACAAAGTATGCGTAACACTCTAAACCGTCGGGAAAGGTGCAAACACAAACATTTATGACAAAGAATTTACCAACCTAATCATACACTGTATCGTCACTTTCCGAACTATTGTGTGGGGATGCTTCGTGAATCTTAGTTCACGAAATTTTGTCGCGTGATGAATAACTTGTAGGACTTAATCGACGATTCTCTCGTCACAACGACGAAACTCACATGGAGGATTTTTGGAAAGTGACGATAATTTACTTAACAGTGCACATGATAAGAAATGCGTGATTCGTTCGACGGTGAGTTTTCCCTCCGCCCTCTGCCCAAGGTGATTACTGAGCTGACGCCGAGGTTCTCTCATCTCGCGCGTACTCACTCGAAGAGGACCCAGATGATGTAGTAGCAGACGACGACGCCCACCGCGAGCATGCCGGCCATGAGGGCGAGCAGCGCCCAGGGCGAGGTCCGCGTCTCGGCGGGGGAGTCCTCCCAGTAGCGGTCGCACGTCAGGTACCAGCAGGAGGCGCGGTTCAGCTCCTCTGCCGGACAAAGATAGCGGCAGCGGCAGTCAGTCAGCGTCAGCAGCCGCTTCAAGCTGCAAGCTGCAAGCAGCTGCAAGCAGGCGTACTCACCCTCGATCTCCTTGAAGTCTTGGACAGAGAGGTTTACTAATAAGCCAGCTATACAGTCTCGAACAAGTGTCTGGAAATAAAAAGGGCAGTTCTTAGTAAATTGACCTGAGGGGCAACAGGTCTAAGCTCCCACCCCCTTCACTTGTTCAGAGACCCAGTCAGTGCTACAGCACTGGAGGGGGACGGGGGCCAGGTATACGGGACTAGAGACGGGAAAGTGGTGGGATCGGGCTCTGGTGGGCTTTGCTTTCTCCCGCCGTAAGAGTTCAGTCAGTGCGACAGAGACAGAAAGCGCTAGTGGGCTCCAGAGCCCACCAGTTTCCCGTCTCTGTACGGGACTGCCTGCATAGCCGGCCGCTATGAGGGATTGCTGTCCGGTATGAGAAATTTCGCAGTTGATATTTCTGTCCTCCTCCAGTGCCGCTCACCTCGCAGCGCGTCTTGAGCTTCTGCAGCTCCTCGGGCTTGCAGTCGGCCTTGAAGCGCTGCTGGGGGTTGACGTGCACGTGGGGGTGCGGGTGCGGGGGCACGCTGGAGTCCACCAGGTCCGCCGGGCTCTTGGCGCACACGTCGGCAGTGGCGTTGGCGTCGCCGTCGCGGTCCTTGCTGCCCGCCGAGCCGGCCGCCGAGCTGGTCCGCGGACTGCCACCGGGACTTTGACTTTGACCCTGGGTCCCCTGCGACACAAACCATGCGGCGCAGGAAACGATCAGGGACGGAACTTGAAGGCGATACAGCACTAGACCATGCGTGCCGACTGCCGGGTGCCGCTGCATGAGAAACTGTACAGTTCGCCTTTCTGTCTCGGTTTTAGTGCAGGCTTGTCACTCATGGCTGCTAGAGAGCCTGGAGGGAGAGAGGCTACAACTGTCATGGCGGCAGTGGGAGTGAGCCTGGCAGCCGCTGGGATCCAGCTGGGGATAGCGCATGCGGGTACAGTGCCTCTCTACCTGGGCGCGCGGTGAGGGTGCGGGGTAGAGCGGACACAGCTGGACCCCAGGCCGGTAGCCGCCATGACAGTTGTCGCCTCTCTCCTTCTAGGCTCTCTAAGCCTGGGTGATGCGCAGATCGCCGCGCCAGCAGCCCCGGTCTGCTCGCCGGGCCGGGCCGGGCCGGGCCGGGCCGGGCCGGGCGAGTAGTACTCGCGTCAATTAGCCGCCGCGCCGTGAATTGAGCGCGCCGTTAATTAACGCGCAGTTCAGACGGACGCTTAATGCGAGCTCAGTGCCGGGGCCAGCCAGGGCGCCGGGTGACGGTGGAGCAGGGCGGCGCCAGAGGAAGCGTTCCTAAATTCATATCGCAGTCGTTCATTGATGCGGGGTGGTGTGTGGCGCCCTATGTCGCCCTGGTGGCGCCGCCCAATGACGGGGCTGCCTGCAGCTTGGTCTGACGTGACTCGGCCATGGGGCAGATCACTCAGGAAGTCCGCTGTAGAAATGTTTTGGTAGTCGATGCGGTTGTCCACTGGAGGTCCATGGATCCGCACAAGTGCAAAAGTAGACCTTTGTGATTGTCAGGAGCTATGTACAGTTTATTGCCTACATTTAAGAGCTCTCTGTCCTCTATCGTTGTTTCCCGTTCCTATTATTGATGGTGTTCCAAACGCCTCCTAGGAATGCGATGGCTTCCACCCACTCCCATAACAGTACTGTATATTAGGGAATGGTTTTGAAGTTTGGAGGGTTAGATATGCTGGAGATGGCGCGCTACATCCAAGGTTTAGCGATAGTGAGGATAGTGATAGTGATAAAACAAATATTGTATTTTTCCTCAGCAACTCAGAATTTTTTTTAATTTTTATTTTTTACATTCTTGTTAATTTTTTTAACCTTTGTTTTTTTTATTTTTTATTTAATTAATTTTCAAAAGAAATTTAGACTTTTTTTTACTTTTTTTTTAATTCGGAGAAAGTGTTTGTACTTATTGAATGTGTTTCAGACGGCGAGCAGGAGGCGGAGTGGCTGGTGGCCGCGGGGCTGGAGTCGCTGGCCGCCCCGTTCCGCGCGGGCCGCGAGCTGCCGGACTGCACGCTGGAGCCCGCGCTGCGCCTGCTGCCGCGCCACCAGGCCGAGGCGGTGCGCCGCCGGGTGCGCTCCCTGAACAACACGGTGCGGCAGCGGGGCCGCCGCCGGCAGCGCAAGCCCGACATCAGGGACGTGTTCCGGGACAGGGACCTCGAGGTACAGTGCACAGGAAAACAAAAACCTAATCAGGCGGTGGTCCGAGGGCAAAAAATGAATAAATTTGGAGCTAATTTTGTGCCCTATTGGTGAGGAAGGTATGAAACACGTTTTGAAGTAAGGTCTCAAAACGAGTCTCAGAATGACACTTTCTACTATTTGTTTCTGGGTTTGGGTGCGCTAGAATCTGGGTTTCGGGTTTTGTGTGTACCGTACACTTTCATTCTTTCATTGAATATTTTTATTTGTTTATAGTTTCTTTTTAAAGCATGACTACGTAATAAAAATCGCGAAATTTACTACTGAACTGATTTGATGGGGGTATAAAATCTCCTCAGTATTAAAGATCTGGCCGTAGCACCTGGCTTCGTCCTGATGTTAGATTAGCAACGGGCGTCGATGATACGGTGGGCCTAGTTATTGCGTTATCAGTTATTGCTCCCCGCCACGCCCCGCCACGCCCTGACGTAGCCTGGTTACTGCTCTGTGCTGCATCCTGCAGTGACAGGCGGCGTCATCGCGACTCTCTTTCTACAATATAACTCGTTGTTCCCGCACAGAACACCAAACTCGCTCTGAGGGAGGTCAGCAAGGCCTCGTTCTGAGGTTCAAGAGATGGAAACGAAGCTTGGACTGAGCTTTGTGTTCTGTCTCCAGCTTCTCGTCCAGTCAATGTCTGACTCTTCTTCTTCTGTTCTTCTTGACAGAACTCGAGCACCGGCACGAGGTCTCGCAGCGCCACGCCCGACTCCCTGGACTCGGAGCTGCCCTGCGAGGATGCGGCGCTGCCGTGGTCTTCCCCCAACAGCTCGCCCCAGGACAGGTCCCCGCCCACCCCGCACTGCGTGCCGCACTGGGCGGCCGAGCCCCCCAACACTCTCGACCGAGGATCGTACGTGTTTATATCCATGAGCTCAAATCTTGACAATTGAATTTCGTAGTTAAAAAAGCAAATAAAATAGCAAATTATAAGAAGAGGTATTTTCCGAAATTTAACTTTAAATTTAACATAATAATTCATCCTTTTTTTGGCTTTAGGTCTTATGTTTGTACGTGTTCCCATCCATAAAATCAAATCTTAAGAATGAAATTATGTAGTTTAAAAAATATATAAAATTGCAAATGTTAAGAATTATTTTCCGAAGTTTAACTTTTAGTTAAATAGTTAATTCTTTTTTTCCCTTCAGGTCTTATGTTTTTAATCCTTTTAACTCACCTATACTTAGAGTTTTTCTCCCCGTCCTTTAATTATCGGAGGATCGTGAATTATTTTACAAGCGATGGATATTCAGTATTTCTGTAATTCACAACTCTTAAAAAATGTTTTTTTCTGAATTGGCCGCGATTTGTCTTCCAGACCGCCGACGCCCCCGCCGAGCTTCGTGCAGATCTTCCACCCCGTGAACATGCGGGCGGCCCGCGGGGCGGCCCTGAACACCCACAAGGTGGTGCGGCGGCTGCCCAGCGCCCCCGCAAGTCACCAGGCACACAGCGTGCTGCCCGTCCACGAACTGTTCCGGGGAGCGTACCGCGGCTCGTTCTACGGCGGCGACATCGTGGCCTCGGACTGCGGTAAGTTACATCCTATCACATTGCTTCAGTCATTTTTTTTTTTTTTTT
>CABIKL010000575.1:0-21079 GCA_902196195.1 Aptinothrips rufus
CTCCCCGCTCCCCCGCTTGCCGTGTCGTTTTGTTTTTCTTATTTCCGGTCTGGCTATCATTGGAATACCCTATTGATCATCTGCAGCTTCCTACCGAGGTCCTGGAAATCTGTTCCGTCAGCAGCAGATGTCTAGCGGCGCAGAGCCGCGGCTCCACGAGATGCACAAATCTTTCGTCGCGTGCCCCGGTGCCGAGCAGGAGGGGAGGGGAGGGGGGTTCCCATCGGGAGGTCAACGTCGTCCTTCGGATTTATGTTTCCGGCGCGACATTTTTCTTTTGTTTCTTCCCACGTATCCGTCATTTCAATACAGCCCTCACGTATACGTTACACCTCCTTTTAAAATATGAGTCGCTCTTCCCCTTCCCCTGTAGGGAGATGGAGGGGCGGAGAGCCGCGCCGCTGTCACGTGACCGGCTTCCTCACCCGCCGCCGATATGATAAGCAGCCGGAGCGCTTAGCTGAGCCGGAACTAAAATTCTCTAAAGAAACTTGCTCAACATCGCGTCGAGCCGGTTTGATCCACACCGAGATGATGACAGCTCTCTACCCTATAGTCTCTCTACTCCCTCCTCTCCTCTCCTCGAGATGATGGCAGTTCTCTACCCTCTAGTCTCTCTACTCCCTCCTCTCCTCTCCTCGCTTTAGCACGTCCGACTCGACTCCACTCCATTCCGCGTTATATTTATCCTGCCAGTGACCCCTTCCCCTCCCCCACCCTCAGTAGTCATAACAACCTGGCGAGTATGACATCAGGGTGTGACTGGAGTAGTGCTACACGAAATATTTACCATTTGACCGGTATTTACCCTCAAGATGTAACGGATTCAAACGCGTTTCTAGCTGTCAGCAGTGTGTCATTTGAGCGGGTTAGCATCCCTTCCGCCTCCTGGAGGACTTAGAAATTGTAAAACCTGAGTGATAATAGGCCGAAGTAAAGTAAAAAAAAATAAATTAAAAAAAAATCTATTGAGACCTCAGTGCTAGTAACCAACCAACCAACCAACCAAAATGACTCAAATTCAGGATGTTCAAGAAAACCGCCTTACTATCATACGCGCGCGTAATAATTGGTTCGTTCTAACATATCGACTGAAACATCCCCTTCGAAAGTCGCACTGTGATTCTAGGTCTTAGCCTTGGGCTCCTACCAACAAGAATGTCATTTTCATTTTCGAGTTGAGCGTTCTCTTTTCATCGAGTGCTGCTCTCTGTCTCGTGTCCCCCCACCAGATGAACCCGCCGACACTCCAGTCGGGCTGACGTGAGCCAGGTGACTCGTATCACTGCAACTTGTTGTGAGCCGGGTCCCTGGCCCTGGCCCTGTCTAGCATGGGACCACCGGGCCGGCGGGGCCGGAGAGGGAGAGACAACACTCCACAGTCCGGCTCCAGGTCTGGAGAAGAGAGAAGAAAATATTCCAAGAATAACTCTCATCGCCAGATGCTAGAGTACGGACCACCAACACCCAAAACTCAATATCAAAATTTTTGAAAGAACTTAAAGAACGACTCCCCATCCCCCTTCCCCCTAGTTCTGGTGCATCTCTCCCTCTCTCTATCTATTCCTCGCTCTGACTCTTAAAACTTAAGTTCTTCCATCCAAAAATTGAACATCGACGTATAGGGACACGCCGCTCTGGTGGTTTGCATCTGGTGCTCAGCGGGGGAGGTGCAACCTTGGCCGTCATTACACACAATGAATAGAGGCGAAAATAGAGACATTGAGAGTCCTCAGCGCGGCGGGGTACGAACCGGATGCGACCCCACGCAGGCGAGGCGGGGCGGGGCGGGGCGGGGCGGGGGGGGGGGGGGGGGGGGGGGGGGGGGGGGGGGGGGGGGGGGGGGGGGGGGGGGGGGGGGGGGGGGCTGGTCACTGGGTCCGAGCGTCAGGACCCAGGACCACACGTCTGGTCTAACGAATACGCAGAAAATCTTATGCGTGTGCGAAAAATGAAAAGTCGTCCTACATGTTTAAATCGGTCATTTTCGAAAAATTGTCTTCTTTTCAAATATAAGGAGTCCGACTGTTTTCGAGCAGAGATTTCATAACGTTAGCACATATGACTAATAATGACTTTGAGGACTCTAACAGTCTGGCGTATATTGTTGCGGCCAGGACCTCCGCACAGTGGCATTGCAGTGCGTCTACAAATGTTTACACAACACACGAAAAAGTGACGATGCAATTAGTCATGACAGCAACAGATGGACAAGCACCCGCCCCCATTTTCTCGATTGCCACCTCCCCGTCCCTCACATCCCGCCCTCCGCCCGCCCGTACTTGGAACGAGACAAAAGTTGGAACTATCTTGAGGGCGAGGTGGGAGCGGCCCTGCCTGCGGAGGGTCGCGGTGCTGCCAACTGTTGCAACAAAGGACCCCGTGATGCTGTCCGCCCTGGCCAGGCCAGGCCAGGTCAGGTGCCATCGTAACAAAAGTCTTGAAGCACTACACTTCCCCTCGGGACTCCTTCAGTGGGGGAGTTGTAGGCCTTCGCTCTGCTCTCGCATAGCGCTATGTACTAATGTACTGGCAAGTCAAACACTCGTCGGCCCTGACCTCTCTGACCGCGGTCTCGCATGTATGTGATCTTGAGAGAAGGGCGGCCCTTCTCTCAAGATGTGATTGACATTCGCAAACAAAGTTCCATGAAAGCAACACGACGTGCATAATGGGCAATGATTGCCAAGGGACAGAGAACAAAATAATGACAGACTACGACCTTGATTTCAATCGCTCTGTTTACATATTTGGGGAACAGACTCTATGAGCCATTCCGCACATTATCGGAACCTGACGTAGGATTCCTTCGTCTTACGAAGAATTCTCTTCGTATTAAGAAGGGTTTTAAGCATACGTAAGCTTACGAAGAGTTTTATACTTAAGAGCATACGATTTTCTTCGTGAAATAAAGGATTTTCTTCGTAAAACAAAACACGGCCGCTTGCAATAACGTACGCTTAGAATTCTTTGTAAGGTTTTAACAGTGTGGCACTCGCCTAATATCCGCGCCTGTCTTGTGGACAGCGTTGCAGACGTGCCCTGGCATGGCAGTCATGAGAGTCTTATAGGAACGCTCACTTCAAACCCCCTCTCCCCTCTCCTCAGACATGACTCAGCCGGTCCTGTTCGCCTCGCGTGTTTTCATACTGGATTGTCTCGTCCTTCTTGAGCTGCGTCCCAAAGACGCTGGGGAGGGAGAGGAGGGGGAAGTTGGTGTGGGGAGTTGTTAGTTTTTCTTCCCAGGCTCAATTCCTTCCCAACGCATAGCTTGCGTTCCCCAGCCAGAAATAATAGTCGATATCGACGGTTTAATAGAATACTGGCCGTGTCGACGTTTATTTCGTCACAACCTCGACCCTGTAAAGTTGCATTCTAACGTACAGTCGAAGTGAATTCGATCGAAATTCCTCTAATGAACAACTTTTGTCTGTGTTCCTGTCATCTGCTGCAGTTGAAGCTGGCACTGACAGCTCTCTCCCTCCCAGGACCCGGCCGCGCCGCCCTCTACGTGACGCTACGTGACACTACGTGACAGCAATGGGTCCGGGTCGCCGCGGGTCTCACTGAAGGTCTCATCCTAATCCCATGCAAACCGAGCGAGCGCTTGTAAGTTTCTGGAGCTGGGCTGGAGCTGGGCTGGAGCTGGCTGGCCGGGAGGGGTGGGGGTGGAGGGGGAGGGGGTCATGCACGCCTACACGGCCTAAGCCTGTCGGGATGGCGCCGATCCTCGAGACTTGAGAGAGTTAGAGACGCCGCCGGGGAGATGTGTCATCGCCACGTGACGAAAAGTCCGACTCCTCGGAAAATAATTGTGTCCCATCAATACTAAGATTCACTGTACTATGAATATGTATGAGTAAGAGGATACACTGTTCTCGTTGAGGCAGCAATAACAGGGTTGTTACAAGACCACAGTTTTCATAACTTATTCGCTGACGTTTCCATATGACGTAAACGTGAAACGTAAACGTGCCCTATACAACCGCAATGTTATGTAGAGGCTGCAAAGGTGCTTACAAGACAGAGAGAGAGAGAGAGAGAGAGAGAGAGAGAGAGAGAGAGAGAGAGAGAGAGAGAGAGTGTATGTAAGGGGTAGCGCGCGCTGCGCTGCACTGCGCGTGAAGCAGCTCTCGACAAAACAACGAGGACCGGCCCATTACCTTATCGGCGATGCCGTGCGGGCCGGGGGGTGGGGGTGGGGGTGGGGATGGGGGTGGCAAGACTCAGAGTTATGGCCGCAGCCCACTGCAGGGCATAAATGAGTTGAGGAGCGACTTAGCAAGGGTTCCAGTGGACACAGGAAGGGTGGGCTGCGTGGACGTCATAGAGGACCCTGATTTACGATTGTTTGCAGTGAATTACTGCCGGGTGGCTGTATGCCCCTTCCCCGCCCTTCCTTTCCCTCCCTTTCCCTTCCCTTTCCCTCCCTTTCCCTTCCCTTCACATCCCTTCCCCGAGTGTCACAAAGCAAAGTTGAGCCCCTCTCTCCTCCTTCCTCGAACCTAAGCAGCTCCCCAATAGCTCGCCAACTCAACAGTTGGAGCTCAAAGCCATTACAAAAAATTCGAGTTTATCTTGGGTCACCAGACGTCGGATTGGGACCAAACTTTGTTAGGCCTCGGCTTCGTCGAAAATCTCGTGGAATTGTTTCTGTGTGGGTGTGTGTGTGTGCCAAAGTGGAGTCGTAATCCTTCTTATCCGGAAGACTAGAGCCTATTCCGTGTTTGCCCTTTAGAATCGCAATCGGTGTGAGCAGAAGTCGGGTTGGTCTTGGTTGCCGTTGTAAAAATATGTAGCTACAAGATACATATTAAAGTTACAGAGTTAAACGGCACACGGTACTGGCGAGAATGACAGTGAACTCCGTGACACGCAGCAGCGACACGGACAGGACCGACAGAGAGCAACTTCCTCGGGCTGTGGAAATGAGAAAATGATTGAGATTGGTCTCGGAGGAAGCGTCGTTGAGGGAGCGAGATTGAAGGACGCCCGCCTATGGCGTGGACCGGGGCGGGGCGGGGCGGGGCGGGGCGGGGCGGGGCGGGGCGGGGCGGGGCATGCGGGGCGGGGCGGGGCGCTTGGTGTCCTTCCCTTCGTTTTCGTCGCAACTATCCCCTGTGCCACCCCAAGGAGGCCCGCGGCCACCTCAGGCTCCTGTCAATTTCCTGCCGCCCAGCTCGCCGCCCAGTGTTCACCCCATCTTGACCAGCCCCACCCCGCCCCGCCCCGCCCTGCCCCGCAGAGACCTCCGACGCGAGGAGACGAGACTTTCGCTCTTCAATTTTATTCCATTTATTTGCCAGTGTATTATTGCTTCCAGAGCAAGGTGCCCAGCCGCACAGAGGGGCGCGCGGCCTCGTGGGGCGTGATGGGGCGGGGTTGGGCGGGGTGGGGCGTTGGACGTTGGGGGTGAAGGTGGGGGTGGGGGTGGGAATGGAGGCTGGGGAAGCAAATGAAGCAGCAGTAGAAATGAAGGGTGCAGGGAGACGTGCGGGGAATGAAATGACGGGCTGGCTACCCTGCTGAGACATGGTGGTGAGAATACCTTTCACCTGGCCAAGCAACAGTGCCATCGTCTTGGTTGGCGGTCACAACTGGTCGGACTGCGTTGCCCGATACAGGCCGACCACTTTAAAACGAGAAGGTTGGGGTGGGAAATGACTTGAACGGAGTCAGTGACAAGGGTCGGGATCTCGAGACGATGGCGCCTCTCCTACCGGCGAGCCCCTCTAATCCTCCCTCCCCACTAGATAGGGGCTGCAGCCGGCTGGCCGGCTGATTGATAGATTGATTGGGGCTTATTGATGGATCCACGGATGATTCCCAGCAGCTCCTCTCTGGAGGGGGAGGGGGAGGCTCGGATAGGAGCGAGCCGAGCCGCAACGCGAGGTGCAACGCTCGGAATGTTAAAGCTGGCAGGGAACGTAAGCTTACCATGCTTCCCACAAGGACTCGGCATCCAGAGAAAGGGGTGAGCAAGCAACCAATCAGCCCAGTGTTGGCAGTATCTGGGCGGAAACATATTCAATCCTTGTCTACTGATACTTTTCTTGGTAGCTAGGCTAATATTTGAGTATCCGGCTCCGGTAGAACACTGCGGCAGCAACGATACGAGGTTTAACTGCGGGACTACAGAATATTTGTGGTTGGGACAAATCTTCATAAGATGGAAAGACAACAATTTTATGGTTAGTGATGTTTTGGCCAACCAAGAATATACGTCGTGTCTATAGTTCACAATGATATGTTTTTATTACTTATTCCTGCACTTTTGATTCTCCATCATGCTGCACCTTGTACTGTTCGAAGTTTGACTCCATGAAGTCTGATTGGATTCTGACCGATGATTGTTCTGCCACTATCTCCCGCTTGTGGGCCGCACTCCGACCCGCCGTGCCCTTTTCCAATCGCGACCTGTTTGACCCGCCATATCGCGTACGCTCTTCGGATAGGACAGGATGGGATAGGACGGGGCCATGCCCTGGTCATGTCGTGGCTTGGGGCAGGGCAGGGCAGGGAATCGGAGCAGACGTTCAAACGATACAATCGAATCCAGAAACGACGGCTACGCTCGAAATGGTGGCCTTTTGCGGCGATTCGCATCGGCGACGCAGTCCGCTGCTGCTATCACTGGCTGTTTATGTACCCCTCATAGTCCGTCTGCCCCCGAGGGGCGTGGGCGGGGGCGGGGCGGGGGCGGGGGCGGGGCGGGGTTGTGTTCGCTCTACGCGGCTTGCCTCCCAGAGACGTGACTTGGTTTGCATAGCCGAGCCGCCATCAGAAACAAGCGCTGCGTGGTTGGCTGCGGGACGAGAGCAGCGCCCTGCTGGGTGGAGGAGTAACATAGAGACCGCCGTTAACGTCAAACAGCAACAACAACAACAACAACAGCAATAACAGCTACCACGACAACAACGGCACGACAGCACGGCACTGTTCGACTTCACATCTCTTGGATGGTAGCAAGTGTCATCATCACTTCATGGTTTGCGAAGTTGGCGACCGTCGCACAGTTCCTACCAACAAAGCCGCGAGTGGGTCCAAAAGGACATTATGGAATTGAAAGGACATCTACAATAGGGTATTCCAATGATAGCTAGACCGGAAATAAGAAAAACAAAACGACACGGCGAGCGGGGGAGAGGGGTACTCACGCTGCAGCTTCCCTCTCCCCCGCTCGCCGCGTCGTTTTGTTTTTCTTATTTCCGGTCTGGATATCATTGGAATACCCTATTTAGTGTGTGCTGACCGGGTGCGTCGAGATGCTCAACCAATGAGAGGCACGACTGGAACTGGGTCACGTGATGAGGGCAGCTCTCTCCCCGCCACGCCACACCACTATTGGCTCTCCAATGAAGTGACACACATCAATCCCCATTACAAGTATTGACACACCCCGGACCCTCGCGTTTGTTTCAATTTGGATCAATGTGATGTGTCATCGCGGGCTTTAAGAGAGCCACTCAGAGCTTCCAATGCTGGTACAGCGCATTCGCATGATCTAATCGGGACGGTAGGATGGAACGTTCTATGTGAGGGAGGATCCCACTCTACTCCCGAACGAAACAACCCAGGAACAACCTTTCTATTGGAAGCCGTCAAAACACAGAATGAAATCGGATTGTTGCAAAAGAATTTCTGCGTCTTTGTTTTTGTTCCTCAAGTATCAATAAGCTTCAAATTTTCTCTTTAAAAAAAAATCTTCTAAAAACGTTTTAAAAAAGTCATAAAAGTTGAATGCAAGTTATAGAAGAGTCGCACTAAGGGCCATACAGTAAATTTTACTTAAAAGTCATTATTTATAGAGTGAATTCAATTTAATATAAAGATCTATTCCAAATTCATTCAAACGCTCGTTTAATTAAATTTACAGCGTGTGAAATTAGGTTAGTATTATTTAATTTCTTGACATTCGTATGAGACAGAAGGGCCCACGCCTCCACATACGAGCACACACGCGGCCCAGCGACACATTACACTCCACGGCTCATGCCACTCCGCTGCAGCATGAGAATGAGAGGTTCCACACTGTCGTTTCGCGGCTCGGCGCTGACATTCCCGCTTCCCTTATCGGGTGTTACTAGAGAGCCTTTGCTGGCAGGGGGAGACGGGCCAGCACCACGTGGCCCACTCCCCAGTCACCGCCTTCCGTCCTTGTCTTGTCTCGTCGTGTCAAACTCGTGTGAGCTCTGTCTTCAAAGAGAAGCTCTGCGCTTCTCGATGTGCTTCGACGAGCTTCATTCGAAGCACCGCCCCTTGAGAGGTCATGGGCTCACGTGATGGTGACAACTCCCCCCCCCCCCCCCCCCCCCCTTTCCCAGTCTCACCGGCGAGTGGTGGTGCGGGGGAGGAGGAGGAGGAGGTTCAAGGGGAGGGGAGGGGAGGGGAGGGGAGAAGGGCGGTGGGAAATGGCTCGACCAACCTTAGGTGCTCTCTAATTTGAGTATAAGGACCATTACGCATGTTAATGGGTACTCCGGTGAGCATCCCCACGCCCGACCCATATCTTGCACCCCACTCCCATTCCCACTTTCCCACTCCCCGTGGGGTGGGGCGACCAGATGGGCGCGCGGAGCTAGACGCGAAGGTATTAGCGGCCTTTACTTTATCGAAGGCTTAATGAGTATTCAGAAACTGTGCCGAAAGGCGTTAGGCGCTAGCTCTCTCGCCTCGGTGCGGTGGTGATGCATGCCCTTCTCTAAGAGACGAAAAAAAAATTATTCATGATAGCATTGTATTTTTTGGCGTGCAGCCTCGAAGGTGTCCGCGCAAACACGCTATCGGTCAGGCCGTTCAGGGCCATTGAAAGCGTCCAAATTCATTCCTCACTGCAAATGTGGCATATTGAGGCGTGGCGTGGCGTGGCGTGCGCAAGGTGAGAAGACAAAGCAGCACCCACGCCACCCAGCACGGTCGGGACTGGCAGAAAAAAAAAAACCAATAGAAAGGCTGTGGCGGCGGAATACATGAAAGTAAATGAGTCGCATCAGCGCGGGAAAGAGAATTCATAATGAAGCGAGCGGGGCATTGATTAAACCGTAAGCAGCTTCTGTTCGCCGCCCCGCCCCGCCCCGCGCCGCCACGCCCCACCTCACCCCACCCCAGCCTCCGCCATGACCAGTCCCGCCTCGCTATGATGACAATACGGGCACACAGAAGACCATAAGCACGGCGACGGCAGGTCTGGAGAGGTAGTATGACAAGGTAAGAGAGAAAAGGGTAATCTTTCTTTTTTTGGAAACTCTTTTTTTTTTTGCGTGGTTAAGCGGAAAACGTGCGTTTTACATGCCTGCTCTGAAACGAAGCGGTCCCTAGAGGCTGCTGTGTGTACTCATGAGCTACCTCAGTTCATAGAACAGCTAGCGTGTCTCGTTTCTGACCTCCGTCGCCTCCTGCCGGCGTCCTCTTGACACAGGCCGTGTCCTACTATCTCAAACCCACTCAATTTGATAGCCAAAGTTTTACTGAGCCCATTTCCCCTTCTCGCACTTCGTCCAGCAGCGCAGCGCCCGCCGCCACTCGCCCGGGGCTAGAGAGACTCGAGGGAGAGAGAGGTGGGCTGGCGTCACGTGACCGCTCGCTCCTCATTGGCTGAGATATGGCATTAGATCCCAGCCCCATCTCGGCGCACCCCCGCACGCAAAGAGCAAGCTGCCGTTCAGCTCTTCACGCACACCAGGGGAGGCAGTCTGGACCAAGGGCAGGGCGGCGCTTCTGGCCGCAGCTCACGTGACGTGGCGACTCTCTGCCGCACAGTCCCTCGGCTTTGGTCGGTGGCAACTCGTCGTGTTCCTGTCCCGCTCAGTCTCAACCCCCCCCCCCTCCCCCCACCACCACGCCCCCCCGCACCCGGGGCCTCTTCCAATCTCCACCACGTCATTACTTCCATTTTTCTCTCTCGCTCGTTTAGGTCGCATCGAGGCTCAGAGGGTATTTGTCCTTGTCGCTCTGGGAAGTGGAGACGGCGGGGCGCGCGGTGTGGGGTAGGTGTGGGGTGGGGGTGGGGGTGGGCGTGGGGATTGGGGTAGGGACGGCAGCCAGTCGCTTCACTCCCAGAGCTCCCGGCGAGCTAGGCTGTACCGCAACGTGCAGCTGTCCGACCGGTTGCCTACCCTCGCGACCACAGGGGCACTGGCACTAGACGCTCTCACCGGCAGGGCAGCGCGTCACCAGCGCATCGCATCGCGTCCAAGAGCCTTGCGCACATTTGTTAAGACGCAAACTATTGTTTCATCTCTGCTAAGGTGAGAGATTACGATGATTAGAGAAATGAGCCTCTACTGAGCTATGCCGCGTGCGGCGGGGCTGCTGCTGCTGCTCTCTTAGCTCCAGAGCCAGCAGACGGAAGGGGAAGGGGAAGGGGAAGGGGAAGGGGAAGGGGAAGGGGAAGGGGAAGGGGAAGGGGAAGGGGAAGGGTATCGTAATTCGCCGCTTGTTATCATAGCGCCGGTACACAGCAGCCGCATTGCCTACCTTCCAGGTGGCGCCCCTGCGCATCTATTTCCAAAGATGGCCGCTAATGGTTTCTGGAACGCTTACCCCTTCCCATGCCTCAAACCTGACCCGCCCCGCCCCGCCCCACACCACACCTCCGGCTTGTTTCCTCCTGTTCCTGGTCAACTTTTTACATTTTCGCTCCGTGAGCCTCGTTTCTGCAACGCGTCGCTGCGCCGACGACTAATCTCCGACGAAAGTTTCACAAATTCATCTCTGAATCGAGAACAGCGCGGCACAGCGGCACACGGCAGTGCAGGGCAGGCAGGGGGAAAGGGGGGGGGCGGATGAGGGGGGGGGCAGTCCGTGGGGAAGGGGACTATGCTCTCTTTTCATTACGCAGACAATCGGAAAGACCTCAAAAGTTAGCCACAGTCGGTTATGCGCGGGGCTCGCGGCCCGACTCGTGACTTTACACTCCCGTTATTCTTCGTCAACTTTGTCAGGCGAAGCCTGTAACCAGCCAAGGGAGGGATGGTCCAGCACCATTTCGTGCTTTTCCCTGCGCAGTGAAACAGTTCTGAAAGATCACTCATAATTTATTTAAAATAAAATAAAAACTGCAGTTTTAACGGAAGTAGATTTTTCAGTTTTAATGAAGTTTACGGCGCCACATAATCAAATTAGGCATCTTCGTCGATTAAGTCCTGGCGACGGATCCTTCGCGACCAGAACTTCGAAAATGATGACGCTCGAAACTGCGAAGCAACGAACGGACTCCGGGCGCTGCTGGGGGATGAGGCAGGGCTGGTGGACCGGTTTCCATTTGGAGCCGCCCCTCCCTCCCTCCCCCTCGACTTTCCTCCTCGCCTCTCCTCTCCTCCCCGCACGGTGACACGGTGAAAGCCCCTGAAGGCGACTGGTGAGACTATAGGAGAGAAAGTGGACCTGATCACGTAACTCGGTACGGCACACAGTAAAAAGACATTTCGGACAAAAAATTTCATGTATTGTTTTTGAACTGCCTGTATGTATACAAACATGTTTTACATTTTAGGAAATTTTTGTCGTAATCTTACGAAGAAATTCGTAATCTGAAGACAATTATGTTGTGAATTTAATCACGATTTTACGAATATTAGTTTTCAATTTCACAAAATTGCCTTGCCACCGCTTTAACTATGGTTGTTTTTTCGGTACAACCCGTCAAGTGTAAAACACAAACCATTCAAAAATTGATTTAGTCGTAAAATTTGTTGTAAAAAATACAGAAACATTTTAAGCTATTGCTGTGAACACGGCTGTGCGGCTCGTCACGGCTCGTCACCATCCAAGTCACGTGACGATGGCACACCTCCCCGCTCCTGTGTCCCCATGGACGGTCGGGCGCAACCCTTTCAGTGCGGCCGGCCCGCCCCGCCGCCCTCACAGAGGCCCCTTCCCATCCCCTCGGCCCCGCGGGGCCCTCTGAGCCCTGCAGAGCCCTTCGGCTGCTCGATCGGTCTATCTTTAGTCGCAAAATCGCAGCCCTGGTCCAGAAGGGCCGGTACAAAGAGCCCACAGGGCGCCGCCACAGTAAAGGGGCGTCAAATGCAGGGCCGCCAACCGGTTCCCTGCAAAGGCTGCGGGCGTCAAAAGCACGGCTGCCAACCCCTGCTGCGGTAGCAGACGACAACTTAACGACGGCGCCAAGAGAAACGCGAAAAACTGGGAGCACGAGGAGGGTCAGGGCAGGGATTGGGAGTTCACGGAACAGAGCCGCGGGCAACCAGCGCCCCGCCCCGCCCCGCCTCGCCCCGCACCGCACCGCACCGCCCCGCCACGCCTCGCCCCGCCCCGCCCCACCCCGCCCTGGGCTCGCAGTCAGTTCACTTCCCGGCGAGAATTACAACTCGCCAACAGGCAGGGGGTGAGGACGAAAAAAGTGCGGCCAACATAGAAAAAACTAAACCCTGGAGAGAATATTGCGGGCAGTTTAGATACCTTGCAAGGAAGCCTCGATGCTAGGATGCAACGCTAGCGGCCTTTTGATTCGAAGCGTGGGGTGCGAATACCTTAGCTTCATTGTTTCGCCAGACACCCTGATAAAATATCTGTATAAAGTTACTTAGACACTGAGAGTGTTCTTGTAGCTTCCCTCCGGAAGGCCTGACAGGACGTTCACCTTCGACCGATAGAGGTCCACCCGGTAAACTAGTTCCTCCTCTCCTCCCTCGAGTTCGCGGCCCTGACGAGCATCCCCCAGGAAGTTAATTCCAGTGGGCGGAGCTGACTGGGGAAGTACAGGAAGGAAGGGGGGATACAAGTTAGGGGCGAGAGAGGGAGAGATGGGGAGGGGGAGAGAGAGAGAGAGCAGCAATGACGAGCGAGACATAACGCCCGAAAGAATAAACATCAACGATTATTCAAAATTGTGTTCTTCAAATCCATGAAAATCCATCAAACTTCGTGCAAAATAATTCTACAAAAACTCAATTCAGGTTTGCTTAAAGTTCGAACAGTTTCATGTTTATTTTCCTGAAAGCCACGAAAGTGATGTTAACTAGCAGAAAATACTCCCGGTTCATAAAGCAAATAATGGAGGAACTCGAGCATTCTGCCCCTCGATGACAAACTGGCCCTGATAGGTAGGCAGCTTTGCGGACTGGACAAATGGGGGGAGGGCGTGGGGGACAACAAAGTCCCACTCGAAAGGGGTGATCATCGCAGTAAATCATCGGCCAGGCCAAGCCGAGCCAGGACCACCCCGGCCAGCGCGGAGAGACTGGACGGGGAGAGAGCGGCCTGGTCACGTGACTGACCGCTGCCTCGCCCCAGCGGAGCAGAGCACAGCGCTCGTTAAAAATAAGATGCGGGGCAAGCGCTGTGACCAGCCGCAGCGACAGTAACGCCAGGACCAGGATTCAAACCGAAGCTCTGCTCCAGCGGTGTTGTACGGGACTGTACTGCACTGCAAGTCCACTGGTCGTCTCTGTCCACGTAAATAACTCCACAGACCTCATCGCTTCGAGAGAAGTAGGGCGACGAGCTGGAAGGGGAAGGGGGAAGGGGGGGGAGGGAGGAGGGCTAGGACAGAGGTCGTTTCGTCTCGGGGCAGTTTTTCCCTACGATTCACGGCCAGAGGGGGATTAAGCTTGGCCAGCAATATTGTCCCCGGTAAGGCAAAGGGTTAGGTTTAGGACGTCTTAACCTCCTTGAAATAAGACCGTACAACGGCGAGGCGGCGGGGCGGCGGGGTGCCGCGAGGGGGGCGGGGGCGGGGACGGGGGCGGGGCGGGGCGGGGGCCCAGGCCAGAGGCTGCAGCGCCAACAAGGCATGCCGATGTCACGGGAAGCGACGAGGAAAATTAGAATCTTGGCGGCGGATTCAAGAGACGGTTGGTTGGGCCCCGGAAACTCTGGGATCCGGACAGTTCAGGGAAGTCAAGAGTCGGGCCTGCTGGATAGGGGCTGGATTAGAGAGACTGAACCAGGAGAGAGACGCCATCATCACGCGTCCCACTGCCTTTTCATTGGCCCGGGACTGCCGAGTCGGGAGCACAGGCACGTGTCGTCCCACTGTCATGAGCAGAGCGCCCCTCACGTCATGGAGTGGCATTCTCCTCACAGGGCATGCAGCGGTAGGCGCCGACATTACACTGTAAACCACACACCAGACAGTGCCTCTTCAGCGCTCGTCTCATGAGCCGAGTAGCCATTGCTCCAGTTCAGGGGTGAAAGTACTGGTCTTACCACGTCTTCACAGGTCACAGGTCAGCGGGAGATGATCCGAGGGCAACGTTGAACTACGCGAGAGCAGACGAATCGGAAGGATCAGGCTGTTTATGGTCGGCCCCTTGTTGCGACCTGGAGCCGCGGCGCGGCGCGGAACATCCAGGTAGGGGTGGCGGGACAGGCGGGCTGCTGCGTGAAATATCGCCCTCTCTATGCCAATAGATCGCACACCGAACGCCATCGTAAATTTTTCATACCCCGACCTGGCGGCGTTCTCTCGACCCGACCGCAGGTGCAGCCCGGCAGCAAGGGCACATGCGAGGTGTCTTTGCTGGTGGAGAACCTGGAGGGGGAGGGAGGAGCAGACGTCACGAGAACCGGTAGCTTCATACCGGAAGAGTAAGAACTGTTCGGGCCAATTAAAAGACCATTTCGTAAAGTTGCGCGACTAAAATTTGTAAAAAAAAGTGATAAAAGTCGCAACGCAGAGAATTTTTCGAAGTATTATATTTTACTGCCTTGGAAATGGCTGATGACTGAGACAGGTGTGCACCTGCAGCAGGTGTGCAGCTGGGGGTGGGGCTGCAGGTGCAGATCGTAAAGGCGCCACATGACAGCAACAGTAAGAGGGCAATAACAGCAGCTGTTGCTACAGGGGAACAACCTAGGGTTGCAACTCTACGATCAATAAGGGTGCGTTAGGGTGAGGAGGGGAGGCAAGCGCCCCACTGGGGTGTGCGCCCCACCGCGCGCCACCCCGCCCCGCCTACCGCGCGGCGCCACGCCACGCCACGCCACCCTAGGGCCCCACACCGCGCCGAGCCGCGCTCAGGTCCGATACGACACCCTCCGGTTGCCGCCTAGGCTGTCCAGACCGAGGCGTCGCCCTGGGGCGCCCAGACAAAGAGGTACGCGAGGGAATCACAAATTGTACTATACCGTCCATGCTACCGTCCGTATAAAGAGAGCGGACCTACCAATACTGGTTCACCTGCCTAGCAGGTAGCATAGGCTGTGCTATGCTGCATAGCTAGGTCAGCAAAACCCATAACAGAGGTAACGTCAAACTGTCACCGTTAGAAGTACTGTCACCAGCAATACTTCTCTCGCAGCAGGGCGAGTGATCACCCTAGGTTGAGAGGGTGGCCAGGCCAGCCCCTCCTGCGTTGCCGTCCCCACCGGTCCCCACGCACCCCGACGGCATGGGGCGCGCCGCGCCGCGCCGCGCCGCGTGCCGGGCCGGGTGGTTTGTCGCTGCCCGGGCGGAGCAGGGCGGAGCAGGGCGGAGCAGGGCGGAGTGAGATGGAGAGACTGACGAGAGAGAGTGGCCGGCATTACTTTTCATGGCCGAGTAAAGGACACGACCGTGTGAGAGCTGTTCGAACAATTGTCGATAGAGAACACGCCCTTGCCAACCAATCCTAATTCTTTTGTGTCGATTGTAGACGTTCCCCTGCGGAGTCGCACTCCAGCTGCAATGACCCTCTATAGAACGGTATACTGTTGAATTTGACGAAAATTTACACGCTACCCGCCTTGCCCCTCGCGCATATCGGGCAAGATGGGCAGCTGTGCATTGCGTTAGAACATTAGAACACGCTCAAAATTATGTAATTTGAATATTGATGGGAAGAATTTTAAGTTTATATGTCGCACTCAAAGCTCGAGTGCGACTGTATGTCATCACAAGAGTCTTTCATACGGCCTGAAGTGAAAACTTGTTCTACCCTCTCCTACTACGACTGACGCGAGCCCCTTATTGGTCACCGCCGCCCACCCCCACCCACTTCCAGCACTGGATCCGCACCTTTCCAGCGGGAGGAGCGTGGAGTTACCGGGGAAACGCACTGCTAACAATCAACAACTTCCCTCTTTCTCCTCGCGGGCGCGGCGGGCGGAGCCAGGGTGCGCCAGGGCGGGGCGGGGCGGGGCGGGGCGTGGCGCCGGTCTGTCTGGTGTGCACTGCTGCGGCGCGCAGTGGCGTGCAGTGGAGAGCTAGGTCCCTGCAGGCTGCCAGTGCGGATGCACTTCGTGGAGTGGACGGTAGAGGTGGGGCGTGCAACGCTGACCGACTCAAGCACTATTTAGTCGCGAGGACAACGTAAGAAACAAGAAGAGGTGAGTGAAGTGTCCAATATGGCTAGCTTGAAAATTATCTCCATTGACAGAGCGATTCGGTGATATCGCCCCAGCCTTGTAAATTAATGGCCATGAAATGCCAAGTGTATGATTCGCAACATTGTAGAGTGACCCAGGAAAATCAGCTCATTGCGGGGTGGGGTCGGCTAACGATACCCCCCGACAATACCGAAGTTTTGGACAATTGATTACACGACTGACTGACCTCTCGCCAGAGACGCTTTCCGTCATTGCGTCAACTTTATCATTGATAGTTTTTATGAGCTTACTTTGATCGCTGATCGCTTTGAGCACGGTTTTGAGGGAGACCTCCTCTTCCTTCATGTATGTTATGCACCGACCCCAAACACTGTCCACAAACCCGGCACTTGAAATGGTAAACAAGCGAGCATTCATTGCACGTCAATTTCTTGGCCTTTCCGATTTGTTGCTTGCAAGAATGGCACGAGTTGAGTTAGCCATGATGAACCAATGATCACTAAATTCACTAGATAACACAGCCACGTTAACAATAGCATAGATATAGCCAAGCATGGCCACGCACTGGTAAACACTAGAGGTGCGGTTAGGCGGACAGGTCAGGTCGTCGGCCGGCTGGTCAACACGGCCGCCAACGTCCGCACACTAAGTTAGCGCTGACTGAACTGAACCCCACTCCAGTCTCTCTAATCTGAAGCTATATAACCTACCTTCCCTCGCAGCTGAAAGCAGCTGCCGGCCACGCCATGTCGACGCAGCTGTCGCTGTCCACGCAGCTGAAGCCGCTGCCCCACCTGAGCAAGGCGGACTGGCAGGCCGGCGTGTGGTCGCTGCGGCAGTGTGGCCAGACTGCGCGGGCCGACGGCTTCCAGTTCCGCAATGAGGCGCGCACCCTCCGCAACGAGACGCGAGTCCGCACCAAGTGGGACAACTACCACAACGACTGCCGCCTGGCCGACCGCGTCACCGAGGTGATTAAAGAGTCTCGTACCCATATTACGTGACCATATATCACGAGCATTAATCAACTCTCAAGTTGATCGCAGGATGGATTATCAGCGGTTTCATGGGGGATGGTCGGAGTGAGGCGGGGAAGGACCAAATGGAGCTTGGCAGAGAAGTGATATACTCAGCGCGTCTGAGACTCTACACGGGCTGGTCGTGTTATCGGCGCGGGGTATAGGCTGGGGAGGAAAAGTCCCAATATAAACAAGAAGACTTAAACTCTGACTTAAACCACTTAAACTTAGACTCTTAAACTTACTATTGCATCAATGACTAAATCGCGGTAACGAGGGTTGTTAGGTTAGAAGCTATGCTCCATGGTGGCAATGTAAAGGAGAAATAAGAGAAGGGTACTTGCTATGTATGCTTTTATTATTTCGAATAAAATTAAATCCAACATTATAGTCCCACACAAATGTTCACCAAGTACGCGACGTTCTCAGAATGCGTACTTGGCCCCAAATCTTCATATTTAGATGATTCGGTTCGGTCCCCCATAGGACGTTGGGATGTCGAGCTTGCATCTAGACGTTGTCGTGGCGTGCACCTGCAGGTGGGGCGGTGGCAGGAGATCCTGCGGCGCTGCCTGCGGCAGGTGGAGCACGAGCAGCGGCAGCTGGCGGACGAGAAGGAGGTGTGCGAGCAGGAGCTGGAGAACATCGCGTCCTGCTTCCTGGTCGAGGCGGAGTGCCACGCCATCATGGACCGCCGCGGCGCCCAGGACCTCGTGGACGCCGAGCGAGAGCAGGAGTTCAAGGACGTGAGTCACGAAAGAAAAAAAAAATTAGTTTGACTTCGTCATGGACACCTATTTCCAAGCGGCAAGGAAGCTACGAATTACACTGTTAAAAAAATATAAAACGTAACGACATGGACGACGCGGTCGACATCGAATCGACGTCGTGATCCCCGACAGGAGGTGGCCGCGCTGGAGTCCCACAAGGCGATGCTGACGGAGCGCTGCCGAGCGGCCTTCGAGCAGCACAACCGGCTGGAGGAGGCCGCCTGCGCCCTGCGGCAGGCCGAGCGCGACCAGGACGACACGCTGGCCATCGACCACGACAACCTGGCCAAGGACCGCTACTGCTCAAGCGTCACCTTCAAGCCCGACCCCTGCGAGATCGTCGACAAGTACGTGCTTGACTTCGCGACCAAACATGAGAAATGCGTCAAAAGGAACTTCTGAAGCCCGAATTCAGCCCCGCGCCCCGCATAGAAATCCTATACTATGTTCGATAAGTACCGGTTGGAGTGTGTTCGACAGCATCGTGCCCTACGAGTCCTGGCTGGAGCACTGCCGATGCACCAAGCTGCGGGGGGACAACGAGCTGGCGAGCAGCGTCAAGTTGCGAGAGGCGATGCAGGTACTGTTCACGCTGCCAGAGCAGCACAGGGAGGTCAGCGGAATGTGGAAATGACGTCGTAACGCCCAAATTTCGATCAGCACGTCTAAGTTCTGACCTCGGGTGGACGTGCGCTGACAAGTAGTACGGTGTGCTTGGATTTCCCTGTTCATTGTAAAAAAAGAACACCCAATTTGGGCAGCCCTTCCCCAGAAACAGGGGAGAAGTATCACCAGCACTTTCGAAATTTTGGCGGGTCATTTTGAGAGCTAAACCAAAATGATATCAGGGCACTCTGAAATGTCTTCTACGTAAACCTCAGAACGAGCCCCAAAAATTTTGAAACTGGTGTAACTTTACCCCTGTTTTTCGGGAAGGACTCCCCAAGACTGGTATTTATTGTTCAGTGTTTTCCTTGGATATTTACACCACCCAGCCTGCCGCAGCCTTAGCTTCCGATAAAGGCCATTGATTCCCACTAAGCAACGATGCCATTGTCAGAAAAGCGATTAAAAACCTGACCGAAAGATATACCTGGCCTTTCCACAGGTCGCTCGCGCCAGGGCTAGGAACGACCTCACGGCTCACAAGGATGCCACAGAGTTCGCCATGCGCAAGTGCATCTACGAGACGCAGCGTGCCAAGAATGAGCTGGAATGGCAGAAGACCAACGTGAGTACCACAAGACGTCTGAACGACTCCAGTTGACGTCATCTCGATATCGACCTCTTTTTAGCTTCGCAAGGGACGTTCGTTGGACGCCGCTCTGACCACGTCGGTGTAGGGACTTCATGCCTGATCGTGGGACTGTCTGACCAACAGCTGAAGGAGGCAATGGCCCGCCTGCACAAGGAGATCGAGGATCTAACAAACGCTCACCGAGATAAAACCGAGTGCCTCATGCTGGCCGAGACGCGTCTCGAGAACCGGAAGTACCGTCCCGGACTGGAGCAGGTCCGCGACGAGCCCATGGTCGGCCTCTGCGACGAGGTGCTGCAGCTGCGGCGAACCATGCACGAGCTTCAGGACAAGCTCAACCACGCAAAGTACGACCCGGAAGAATATTTTTAACTATGCAAATTGACTTTGAGAAACTCACTTCAAATTTTTGAAACAATTTTGACTAAAGTTATCTTAATTAATTTTTTTGAAGAAATTTAAAATTTTATTTAGAGTATATTTTATTTCACTTTGAAACAATTTTAATTTGACACTGTCTATTTTCAAACACTGACTGCAGGGCGACTTACAACGGGATGGAGGACCTGCTCGTGGTTACCGATAATGACCTGTCTGGCAAAATCCTGGCTCTGACGGCGGCCATCCACTGCCTGGACACTCACAAGCGTTTCGTGATGGGAGACGCCGCTCCGTTCCGTACCGAGACGGCCCGCAACGTGGCTTTAACTAAAGTGGAGAACGAAGTACCAAGGCACTAGTCTCCAACATCCGTTCCGTTTCCAACCAGCACTATGAACAAGGCTTCTCCAGACTCACGTACCAAGAGATTGACTGACTCTTTTAGTGAGCTGCCAAACAACATGGAATCAAATAAAAATATCAAAGTTTGCTATTAATTGCCCACACAAACTAGAATCAGATGCTTGTATTGCTTCAGTCATGTGTGAATCATGTGGCCCTTACAATAAAATGCTTGTACATGAAAAGAATATCAACTTAAATTTTCTCCCCTCACATTCACAGGATCAAATAAATGAGTTGCAGAAGCAGACAAGCTTTCCTTAGTGATAAAATTATAGCTTTTATTTTTGTACTTGCTTCTATGTAGAAAATCGAATACAAAAATTTGTATTTAACTGTTTTACATCAAAATCAAAGTTTCATCAACAGAATAATGAAGCCCGAGAACTGAGGAATACCGACACTAACAAATGACAATGTCAGAGCTCCAATTCAAAAAGGTAATGAGATGAAAGGAAAAGACAGGATAAAAGATATCGTGCATTGTTAAAAAATTAAAATTCAAAAATAAACAAATCAGTAATTACAGATGATTACCTACATGAAAGCTTTGGTGATAGACCTATCAATAAGATGTGAGCAAGCCTTCATTTGGAAAAAAAGTCAGAGAAAGAGGTCAAAATTTAGATTGCTTTTGTTGACAATGTGAACCATTTACATAGTCCTGAAGTGCTTGCAGAAGGTAAGACATTCTGCCAGAGACCATATTAATTTCATGATAGATGGACCTATCAAGGCCTACAAATTGACAGCAATGTAATTGTTACACAAAATCAGAAGATGAAGTCTATGATCATCCACAGACCAGATACCTCTGAAACACCAAGTAACTTAATGCCTAAACAGAATACTTAACATCACAAATTCAATCAAGCAATTGACTGATGCAGTGGAAGAAAGATCAAGGGACATATGTACTAATTTTAACATTATGATCTGTTCGTAGTTCATGCCTCCTTAAATACACACACACACACAAA
>CABIKL010000576.1:0-21056 GCA_902196195.1 Aptinothrips rufus
ACGACCCCACGCGACCCCAGGCCCCTCACCGCGACCCCAATTTTTTTTCTCGCGACCCCAGGGTTGGGAACCGCTGACGTAGCCATATTATTAGCTCTTATTTTCAAATTAACAAAGTACCATTAGGATCTAAAATTTTTAAGGGGATATAAAAAGCTTCATGCTCATCTAGAGTTTTTAGTGAGTAACCCGTGCTTCTGCTGGTTCTCGTTGTGTTTTCACCAATGCGGTTCACTGCGAAAAAAAAAATCTCGTAAAGTTACGACAAAGCACTGTAAAATGTCTCTCCAAAGCACATTTGTAAATTTACGACACGTTGTCGTAATATTTTGAAATATTGTAATGTATTTTTGAGTTTGGAGAGCATGAGCACCACGTCCAAAATGCCACGACTTAGACTCATAAAGTTACGGCAAAACCACTGGAAAATTATTTGTTCAAAATTGTCGTAAATTTACGACTTTGTTTACAGCGTTGGTGTGCTTCTTGTGTCCGCAGGTGACGTGGGACAACGACCAGACCGTGGGCACGTGGTCGCTGATCCCGTACGTGTACCTGGCCTGCCACTGGCTCGCCATGTCCCACTGCTGCGCCAACCCGCTCATCTACTGCTGGATGAACTCTCGCTTCCGCCAGGGCTTCCGGCAGGCGCTGGGCCGGATCTGCTGCGGCCGCTGCGCGCCCCCGCTGCCACACGGCGCGGCGCTGTCCATGGCGCGCGGCAACACGCTCACCTCCTACGTGTCGGTGAGGCGGCACAAGTCACAGGCCGCCATACCCCTGGTGCGCACCGCGCTCACCAACGGCCAGCAGCTGCAGCAGCAGCAACAACAACAGCAACAACAAGAGAACGGCAACGGCAAGCTCCTCAACGGCTACCGCGACCAGCAGTTCTAGGCGCTAGTTGCTCAGCTGGCCCTTGCAGATCCAGTGGGGTCCTCAAGGGCTACCGCGACCAGCAGTTCTAGGCGCTAGTTGCTCAGCTGGCCCTAGCAGATCCAGTGGGGTCCTCAAGGGCTACCGCGACCAGCAGTTCTAGGCGCTAGTTGCTCAGCTGGCCCCAGCAGATCCAGTGGGGTCCTCAAGGGCTACCGCGACCAGCATTTCTAGGCGCTAGTTGCTCAGCTGGCCCTAGCAGATCCAGAGCAGTTCTAGGCGCTAGCTGCTCAGCTGGCCCTAGCAGATCGAGTGGGGTCCTCAACGGCTACCGCAACCGGTTTTTTTTCTGGTGATTTGCGTTTCTTGGTGCCTCCGCACCCGGATCCTTGCCCTCTGGATCCGCGCCTGGCTAGACGCCTGCAAACGGAGGCCAGACGAACAACAATGCTTAAGTGTGTATGCGGTGAACATTTCGTAGAAAGTTTCGAACATCGGACGGACGTTATCTGAACATTGTGGAAGCTTCGGAAATAACACATCAATCAGGGATCTGCCAGATGCGAACATCTGCAGACATCCGTGCCATTGGGCATCTGGTCGGCCGTGCTACTCGAACGCCTTGTACTTGAACTGCTTGAACTTTCAGCATACGTGTGTTCCCTCAGCGTGTGCAATGGTGCTAGAGGTTAGCTCAGCCAATAAAACGAGTCAGTCCGAGACGACTGCAGGCAGTCGCTCTCACGGATCGACAGGACAAGACAGTGCTGGCGGCAGTCAGACTGCGTGTTAGCTGTATCATCAAAGAAAGAATCCCACGACGACCGTCTGTCTCAGACCAGGCGAGGTCTTGTAATGTGTCTAGCTGTGAACACTCGCGCAGGTGCTCTGTGCTGTAGGATGTCAGAATTCTTTTCAGAAGGTGGCACACAGGTATTGCAAGTTATCTCCCCGCTGGAGGAGCTGTCCGTTCCTCGAGGCATCGTTACTACCCCTGTGATCCTCAACCCCAGCAGAGAGTTGTGTTCTCCGGGAGTACTTGCGCCTGGCTGGAGGTGGAGGTAAGATGTTATCTTATCGCTGCCTGAGCCTAGTAAAAAAGTGATATATGTATATGAGTAGTTACTTATATTTAAGTCAAGAATATAATTAATAGTCATTATTTATTGATCTGTAAATTTAATGTGTCTAACATCTTATTCAGTTGAATGAACCTGTGTTGAATTAATTCGATTTTTTATGATTATTTACTACAGTAAACGTACAATACAGTAAATTAAATCAATTTTAATTACATTCTTGACTTTTCCATGTGTACTTTTTTTTCGAGAGTAGGTCAGGTCCTGACTCACTGCTGTGGTGATGACGGATACACGCCTGCGGGGGCACTTGTACAGTCCAGCCCCCTTAAGTCATGAGTTTGTTTTGATAAGAAACTGCTCCGTTTGCTATTAAAACTGGTCAGCCATGTTGTAACTGTGTACTAAACATCAACATTTTTCAAAAGAAAATTACGGTTCTGTTCCGTGAAAAGGCAGCTTCTTCTAGAAGGGCCTTTCAAATGCAAAATGGAAAGTGTAAGCTCTCTGTACACCAACACCAACCCGGGCGTCGTCGCCTGGAAAGAAAAGCTGGAGTCGGGAGAAGCGCCTGCGAGGTAGGCATGCCTGCCACGCAGTCACGTCGTGCGGTGTTGCCTACCCATCACTTCGCAGGCGTCAAGGTGCTCCCCATTGCAAACAACAGGGCGATCGCAGTTGTAGTTGACCGTTGACAGAGTGTTTGAATGTTCCTGCCCGCCCACGTTTTACGACACGCTTATTGTTAAACACTGGGACAAATGGTGTATTTTTGTGAGAAGAAATCTCCAACTCTCGCCCTGGGAGTTTGAAGTGATAGTAGGAATGCAATCAGCATGCTCAAGACGTTCAGGCTACAAAACAGACGAGCACTGTAATAAAAACTGACTTAAAAAAGCAGATTTAATTCAGCATACCGCTGTACTCTGTCTTTCCTTTTGTATGGATAGCGCGTCTTCATTGCTTTACAACTTTGTCTTCTGCATGATATGTATTAAACTCCGCAAATTAATAGATCGTATGTATTTCTAAGAAATCTCAATATGTGTTCAGAAATGTAGTTTGCTGGAATACTATGTTACAAAAGTCTTAAGGTTGTGTTTCAATGCCACTAGAGATAACTGTGTATCATGCATTGGCCTCGTTTTAAAATAAAATGTTAAATTACGCATATTTTCAATACTCATGTATGTTGTGCCATGTAGTATGCCCGCATGGGTGCCTTTGTTTCTCTCCGCAAGAATTGCCGCGCCACCCAAGCAGAACATGGAAATGCCGTGAGGGTCTGGAGGAGGACGTCCGAGGAGCGTGCCATCGCGACAATCCCTCCTTTTCGTTTTTTTGACTCGAATGGAAATCCATGGACTTAATTTCGACGTCTTCGCGGTCACCATGTTCTTCTTGGACGCGTTTTGTGAAGATTCTAGGTTCTAAGTTGGACCTGAACGCAAAAGCTTTGCTTTCCTGTGCTTATTTCATGTAGTGGTACCCTTTATTACCCAGTGAGAAACAGGTGGTCGAAAAAATGTGGAATCGATATCGAATCGACGAAATCGGCATCGAAACGATGTCGAATCGACGTCGTTTCGACCACCCATTTGTCAGTTCGTTAGTCAAAGTTAGTGAATGGAAAGCACTCTGCTGTATGAAGGAAAGCAAATACTACCTGTAGATGCAACTTCTGAATCAATATTTATTCGTGTGTTAGATGTTGGCATGCAGTGAGATGATAAATACCTTAAATTCCTTATGCCTTTTAATGATTACTCTCCCTGTAGTGATCTGTGGATATCGCCGTCTCTTGTCAACGACAGGTTTCACTTAGCCGATCTTATTTGAAACTTCCCAAGGCACTGCCCTAGTAACAGAGATTTAATTGACGTCAAAATGATTTCATTTTGTCGTCAACATGACGAATCTCTCTTACTAGGATGCTGGGAATGCAAATTCAAGGCGCAATATCAGTGGTCAGTATGCGCATCGAAAGGGCATTCCCTCCAGTACCGTGCTAGGGGAGTATTTTACATTTCAGGTAAAATTTTGACAAAAATAAAATTTTAAAAAAGACATATTTGCTTCTTTTGAAGTACAGTAGTCCTGTCTGTTGACTAGTTTGTCTCATGAAGTAAAGTTTTTATTTTTGTTAATTATAGAAATAAACAAGATGCATATGATTCTCTTCCATTTACAAGCTTTTCATTTCAATCAACAGTATGTCTGCCAATGAGACTCATGGGTCACCCGGTATACATCGCAAGCCAGATCTTAAAATAACGAGATGAAATAACTTTTAAGGAACATCGGGGCGTTCTGATTGAGGAGCGTGCTGTTCAGAGCAGTTAAACAGGACTGCAAACAGGCAAAGTTCTGCTCAACTTTTGACAATTATACTACTTCCTGGTAGTGAAGTTAAAAGAGTTAAAAAGTGTGTCCACAAAGAGCTACAATAGATTTACAAAACAATCTCACTAAGCTGTATATTTTAATGCGATTTGGTGCAAATACCCAATGTGTTTAGAACTTTAAAAAAAAGCAAACTAAAATAGTAGAATATAAAAGTAGTTTGGTTTATAGGTCACATTATTTTTTAGCTCATATACAAAAAATACAACGCAGCAAAGGTCTACGAATAGCCTTTACTTATGATGTTACAACCCTTATCATAATTAGAAACAAATGTTACAAGCCTACAAGCTCAAGTCAAGTAGCGCGAGACAGTCTTTCCTTCAGGTGAGTAGGCCAATTAGTCAAACTTCAGTTGCTTCTTACTGTCAACTTAAAATTGTTGAGTAACAACATATCAATAAGATAGACTAAAGAAGGAATAAATACCCTCATTTAACATTAACATCTTGGCAGATACAAAGGAAACTAGCAATAAGTTCCAATACAATAATGGTAACTGGACTAATAACAACAATGAATCATAAAGCTGCATTTCAGCCATACATGACAAAATGTGACAATGGAAAGTTAATGAAAATATGAAAATACTGAAAGAAAAAGGGAGACTTATATTATAAATGAGAAGAACATATGACCACACTATGGTATACAGCTTTTAAATAGTAGACTGTACAATTCAACATCACTTCAAGAGTATCAATCCAAGCAGCATAAGCATTCATAACCTGAATATTTCTTTGATAACAATGGCACTTAAGTTAATGAGCCTTAAGTTGAGCTTGATTTATTTCACTAATAAGATAACCTTATGAAATCAATACATACAACAACATCATACTGAAGGTCATGACTTCTCTCTTTCGGTTGTAAAAGTTCATACATGCAGCAAACCAGACGTAATGCGTTAATTTATAAAAGAATGTTGGGACTGATCTTTCAGCAGACAAAATAAAACATCTGAAAAGAAATGAATGACTTCAAAAAGATCACATTAGTAATTTGAAGGATGCTGAATGGCATATCAATGACTATTATCACAGTTTCTACAAAGGTCCAAAGAACACTGATATTGTTTCAAATACATTTTAAATTAAAACATGTGAAAGTAATGCAATAATGCAGAGTCTTCAAAATTAATGCACAGGTATAAGATGACAAATCTATAAAGAATCAAAATGCATATTTTCTTTACAGCAAAGCTTTCAAACAAGTAACATTCTTTTTTTTTTTTTTTTTAAAGGATTGTCTTTGATATATCTTTATAAAACACCAAGCTAAACCAAGCAATGTCTCAGTTTGCACAGGAATCTGAAAAATTCACAAATACTGTCCAAATGTTCCTTCAAATGCCCAAGAAAAGACGCGAGCTGATGACTTCTGATGAACAAGATCTTGAAAGCTTTTTAAAACACAATTACGTAATACATTTAAATTCTCTAAACATTTTGCTGTTGAAGCAGCGACGGCTGTGGTAAGTGATTTGGTTGGGGGGCTTGAAGTTGAGTGGACACTAGTTGCTTCGTTGCTTTGGCAATGTCATATGCTGTTGAGCGCACTTGTTGCAAAAATACTGTTCGTCCTGTTCCTGAACTATTTTGCAAGCTGGCACAATCCGTCTGTAACCTTGCAGTATTACTTAAGAGAGCTCGAAGAGAGGACCGTATGCCCTCATCTGTTGGGTTCTAGAAAGAAAGAAAAGAATGGGTAACACACAATTGATATTGCTTCAGTATTTCAAATAGTATTGTGGGGTATGACATAATCATTACCTTTGGAAATATAGCAGTCAATTCTGCAACAGCCCCTCTTATGCGCTCTGCACATGGCACAAAGGTTTCTCTATTTACAACTTGAGAACCATGGTCTTGCATTGAAACCCAAAGTTCCTGAATACGCTTCGTGACTTGATCGGTTCTTCGCATGACTTCGTCAGGTAAAGGCATGGTCAGCACAGCACTCTGGAACTAATTGTTTTGGATGTCGATTGTTCAGGTCATCATATTCAAACCAAAAAACAGTACATCTTTATCATAAACTATATAACAAAGATGGATCATGGTTCTTGTGTCTGACTTACCTGATTCTTTGCATTTCCCCACGGTGAGGAACGTAATCCCTCTCTTGGTTCGTACATGGACGAAGGGCGCTGCATGTGACCTGGCTGCAGCACTTGCTCTGATTCATGACCATTGGGAAGAGGAATACTACTAGGGTGAGGAACTAATCGGCGCAACTCAGAATTTTCGTCTTCCAATTTTTGAATCTAAAATAATAGAAGATGATTTCCAATTTCATACTTTAAAGTAGCAAAAGCATGGCAAAGGGGATTCACAACATACCTTGGTCTGCATCTTTTGAATTTCATCTTTCAACACAGCAATGCAAGTATTTGCCTCATTTAATTTTCTTTGAAGCTCATGTTCTACAGCATTGCTACTGGCTTCACTAGTCTGAAAGTAATTTTATTTCAATGTACAACAGAAGCATGATAAAATTATATGACAAGACAACCCATAATATTAGTTACCTTTCCGTGGGGGCTAACAGTATTACTACATGGTGTCTCACTAGACTGACGTATGCTGGATTTATCTGACTCCTGCAACAATAATATTAAGGTAGAGCTGAAGAACAGCATTCAGCAGTGAGGGAGCAAAACTAGCGAACAGAAGAGGCCAAAATACATACAGCTGCTTTTAAGCATTTTGCGAGCTGTTCTGCAGTGACATAGTCTTCATCAGAAGCTACACTATCATACAAAGGATCATCATCAGAAAGCTCTGAGCGATGCTTAACTTCAGCAAACTGAGATGGTGCAGATGCTACACATGGGGAAAAAAAAGGAAGCAAAACAACGAATGTAAACAGCTGAACTTAATAAACAAAACAAAAACCAAGAAGTCTACAGCTGAACTTAAAAAACAAAACCAAAAACAATCCATCACTAACATTAACATTAGCTGGCTGTATCCTCACCTAATGTTTGCCTTCTCTTAGCATCACTTAAGATGTCGATAATGAGAGCAGCGAATTCAGAAGAGCTAAAACGTGCTAACTTCTGGCGGCCTTGGTTCCTTGTAGCAGAGAGTTCGGGGTTCACAGGGAGAAATGGCACAGATGCGTTTTCAGGCACCATTGGCCCACAAAGCCATGCTGCAAAACAACGAATAGCAATCAATTTTTTTAAAATATATACATTTGATAACAGTAATAATTCTATTGCACATAAAAAAATGATTTACCAGCTTCAGCCTCCCTGCGGTCCACCTCATCATACACATCAGTTGATAGTTCTTCAAACAATTGGTTCGGCAGCTGAAATTTGATAGAATTATAAAAATGGAAAACAAAGTACAAATTCTTACAAGAATAAAGATGTGACATCTTTTTAACATGATGACAACTTTTTTTAGCCATTTATTCAACTGGCGTAAATCTCTAGCAAATTTCTTTGATGGGGTGTAGTCTTCTCTACAGCAAAAATCCAAATTGAATTCCTTCAAATTTTTTTACAAACTGCTGAAAACCATTCTCCGTACAAACCTGTTGTAGTTTCAGTCTTGCCTCCCGAGAAATTTCAGCCACTTCTAAACTGTTACTTCTTTCTGGCAAAAGCAGATGCTGACCTGCTCTATGGTCTGGCTTCTGACCGTATACAAAGAATGTCAAACGATCTGTGACTTCATACAGGCATTCAATAATGCGTTCTGCTAATTCCATGTGACCAGCACACCTGGAAAAGATGGAAATAAGATTGAATGTCATAATGTGCTAAATTGACCCACATTTCAATGAAATAAAGAAATTTTTACCTTGCATAGTAAGCAGGCGTACGACCTTGTTGATCCTCTTCATTCGGATTAGCACCGTAAACTAAGAGCAATTCAACTTGCAAAGTTTGTCCTGCTTGAGCAGCAACATGAAGGGGAGTTGTACGTTTTTCCTGAAAACAACTTGACGTCAGCAAAGCAAAAAAGAGATAAAGTTAAATTGGTTTTAAGTACAAATTTTAAAATTCTGCCAATCTTACTGGGTGGAAAAAGTTAGCATCTGCTCCTTGAGATAAAAGCCTCAAACTTGTCTCCAAATTGTTAGTTCTCACACTAGAATGTAATTGCTGACTTAAATCAGCATCATCTGAAGATAATTCTTCCTTTGAAGGTCGAAATATAAATGAGAGAGACTGATGCTTGGAACGTATAAAGTCAGCTTTCGTCGTACTGAAAGAGATGAACATCAACAATCAATTTAAACTGCACTGGAATCTACAGGAAGGAAATGGGTTTTAAATGTGAATGATCATGTGAAACTTTCAACTGACTGAAGAGGATCTTGTGGTTGTGGTTTACGGCGACCTCCCTTAGAGTTTGATGGATCCAATAATGTGTGTTCCCAAATACTGTTAGCACCACTGTTGTTCAGGGTGCGCACCATCTATAAGAACGGATGATTATAAAATGTCAGAAGCTTCGAAACACAGTGAAAATGATTTTAATATTGCTAAGCGAAGTACACACCATCAACTGAGATGGACTCCAATTTCCTTTTTTCAAAGACTTCACTTGAGAGACATGCCTTCCAAGGCTCCTGTGTATGCTGCAACACTCACCACACAGTAAAATGCAGCGGTTGACAGAAGCCCAACCCGGTTCTAAAACAGAGAAATCGGTAAGAGCAACTAAAATGGAAGTAATTATTCTGCAGTAAATACTCTAGAGATCGAGGAAATGATGCTAGCAAGAGAGTTTCCAATGAAGTCGTTAGGAAACCAAACAAACATACTGAATTTTGACAAAGTATTATAAACATTCAACAAACGAAAACAAACGGGGCGTGAAGGTAAAATGGTTCAGGTTTTTAGTAATCAAAACTGAAACACTTACCCAAGGCACCACAATCGCCACACACTTCATTATTCGTTCTCAACTTGACTTTCGACATGTTCAGCGAGATGTAAAAGAAATATATTTGAAAGCTGCAAGTCTTTTCTACCTCATTTCAATCTGAAAATATTAGGCAGTGACCAATGCAGAGGTTAATCATGTCTGCTTAATCGAAACATTCATTCGAGTTTCGATATGTCCTCGAGGGGGGGGGGGGGGGGGGGCAGCTTCAGCTTCGTACCGTAACATAACCTCCTCTTATTAAAAAACATAGTTGCACGGTTTGTTGTTATATGTAACTTTTTTTTTAACTAGGTCCAAATTTTTGCTAATTTTGGTACAGTCTTCAGTGCAAACACGTCAGTTGACGTCTGAAGCTGTTAGCTTCTCTTTTCCTGTGTACTTTTTTGTCTAATATGTTGGACGTTGTAACGCGCTGGCCGGGTTCATGCCGGTGACAACCAGGTGACAACTATTTACCAAGCAGAAAATGTCGCGGAGCTGATACAAGTTCTCTCGAAATAGGACGTTTCCTGGTGAGTCGCAGTCGACATGTCAATCACGCAAAGAAAAATTTCGTGTCTCTCATTATATCACCGGTTGCGTTGTATTTGCTTTGATTTCAGTTGAGACTCCTGGGAGGGAAGGCTGTTGACTGTCGTGCAACTTGAAGTATAGGACAAAAAAACTGCTGCGATGTTTTCGGTTTGCCATCAGACACATCCAGCTACGGCTGTGGAACATGCTATCACCTGTAACTTCTTCAATAGAATGGAACGTTCGCTTGTTGTGGCTGGAGCGAACATTTTAAGAGTATTCCGTCTTGTGCCAGATTCAGTTTCCAAAAAACCTGAATCACTGCGAGGTTTGTTCTGATATTAAATTTTCTTTCCGTCTCTTTCTTCCGCTTGAGCCTCAACCTCACACTAAAGCATCTTTTGATTCCTCTCTAGCTCCACCAATGATGAAGTTGGAATGTTTAGCAACTTACCATTTGTTTGGTAATGTGATGTCACTGCAGGCAGTATCCTTAGCAGGGTCAGCAAGAGATGCTTTGTTAATGTCATTTCGAGACGCAAAGCTATCGGTGGTTGAGTATGACCTGGAAACACACAATCTCAAAACTTTGTCTCTTCATTATTTTGAAGAGGAAGACATGCGGGTATTTATCAACAATATGAAATTCTTTCCTCTCTGTGTGGACGTTGTCTAGTTTCCAATGCCAACATTCAATTCTTCCAGGGTGGATGGATGCATCACTTCCATATTCCCATGGTTCGGGTAGATCCAGAAGGACGTTGTGCAGTTATGTTAGTTTACGGGCGCAAGTTGGTTGTTTTGCCATTTCGACATGAATCAGTCGTTGAAGATGCAGATGTGGCAACTTCTGATCCAAAAAGCAGTAGTGGTATGAGCAATCCTGGCGCAAGTGTAATGGCATCCTACATGATTGTCTTGAAAGACCTAGATGAAAAAATGGATAATGTAATTGACATCCAATTTCTCCATGGCTACTATGAACCAACAGTACTTATTCTCTATGAACCTGTCAGAACATTCCCAGGGTAAGAAAGGAAACACCTGCAATAGATGAACTTCTGTGCACTATATGACTGCTTAAAGTTCAGATATGAATACAAATTCCAACTATCATTTTAGGAGAATAGCAGTTCGTCAAGACACATGCTGCATGGTTGCCATCTCATTAAATATCATGCAGCGTGTTCACCCAGTGATTTGGTCAGTTTCAAACCTGCCATTTGATTGTGTTCAAGCACTTCCAATTGAAAAGCCTCTTGGAGGAACATTAATATTCACAATTAATGCAATAATTTATTTGAATCAAAGTGTTCCACCATTTGGGGTGTCTCTTAACACTGTAACAGACATCAGCACCAATTTCCCACTAAGTGAGTATCAAATTTTCAATTTCTTGAAATTATTAGAACATTGCCTTCTTCATGATGTAATATGCATTCTCTGTCCCAATGAGCAGAAGTCCAAGAAGGTGTCTGCATGACTTTGGAGGGGGCTCAAGCAGCTTTCTTATCACATGACCGTGTTGTCCTCTCATTGAAAAATGGTGAACTGTATGTACTGACTGTTTATGCAGATAGCATGCGCAGTGTGCGCAATTTTCACTTTGAAAAAGCTGCTGCTAGTGTTTTGACAACTTGTGTGAGTATACATTTTAAACTTCATTATCTCCTTTTGTGGCTGAATCTTTAGCTTGTGTAATTGACTCATTTCACTTCTTAATGTTTGTGAACTCTAAAATATCTTTGCACCTAAAATGTTTTAACACTTGTTGTCTTTTCACAGATGTGTATCTGTGAGGAAAACTATTTATTCTTAGGCTCGCGTCTTGGAAATTCCCTTTTACTTCGCTTCACAGAAAAGGAACAAAGCACTACTCTTCGATTGGAGGAGCGGAAAGAGCCAGTAGCTAAGAAGAAACGCTTGGACACTTTAGGTAAGCTATTCAATGTCCATGAATTTGGTTGTAGAAACAGCATGCATTCCTTATGCAGATTCATATTCAAATTGGAGAGAGTGGTATTTTTCTGCATCTGTAACTGTTAATATAAAATATTGTGCATATTTAGGAGATTGGATGGCATCCGATGTGGCCGATATCCGAGATGCTGATGAACTGGAGGTGTATGGAAGAGAACATCAAGCATCCACTATTCAGATTGCTTCATATATATTTGAGGTAGATCCAACTATAATACTTGTATCAAGCCTTCAAATTTGGCTATGATCGGTCACTTTTTAAATCTGGTATTATTCTAGGTCTGTGACAGTCTTCTGAATATTGGTCCATGTGGTGATGTTGCCATGGGCGAACCTGCATTTTTGTCTGAAGAGTTCTCTTCTAATACACAAGATCCTGACATTGAACTGGTAACAACATCTGGTTATGGAAAAAATGGAGCATTATGTGTGTTACAGCGTTCAGTCCGCCCTCAGGTATGTCACTCTTGACCTGCCATCACTCATTCTAGGTAATCAGCAACAGTTATGTTTACCTTTTCTTCCCTTTTTCCCAGGTGGTCACAACTTTCGAATTACCAGGCTACATGGATATGTGGACTGTTATTGGCTCATCAAGTCAAGTTCCAGATGATGTGTCTGTTATTGACAATGACCCTACTCATGCCTACTTAATACTTAGTCAAAGAAGTTCAACAATGGTGTGTGTCTGCTGAAAGTAGAATTATATGTTGTGGAAACATTTTTGTTGGTTCCAAAATAGTTTTCTTTTAATGCTGTGTCTTTGTTTTCTAATCAATTTATCTATTTAATTTTAATAACTTTAAATATTTCAATCATAATACACCACTGACATAATTGCTCGCCACATAGGTGCTGCAAACTGGCCGAGAAATAAATGAACTGGATCAGTCTGGGTTCAGTACTGAAGGAGCTACTGTGTTTGCTGGTAATCTTGGCTTGAACAAGTATATTATCCAGGTAAGATGCAAGAAAAATCTGTTGATGATCTCTGATTAAATTTTTGTCTTGAAGCAAAGTTGTAATGTTTCGCTGTGCCGTAGGTATGTCAGTTAGGTGTAAGACTCCTCCAAGGTGATGAACAAGTCCAACATATTCCACTGGATCTGGGATCTCCTGTGGTGTTCGCATCAGCTGCTGATCCGTATGTTGCGATCCTGACTGAAGATGGCCAGATCATGCTGCTGACTCTTCGTGAAGGTCGTGGTGAAACCAAACTCCATGTCACAAGACCTCAGTTTTCACTTGTAAGACTCGTATACTTTTATGACTTGGAGTTGTATGTATCTTGCTTCATTTCCCTTCCACAGCTTAACTTAATGTACTGTTTTTCTGTTTATAGAAGCCTCAGATCACAGCATTATGTACGTACCGAGATGTGAGTGGATTGCTTACGTTTGCTCTAGCTACCGATGACGGCCCAGCAGCTCCTCAGGAGACTTCTCAAAAAGTGTTAGTACCTCTGCTCGGAGTTACAGTCCCATTAACGATGTTTTAAGTACGGTTCTCTACCTTTTACATTGTTTTAGGGAGACAACGAAGAATGATGTTGATGATGAAGATGAATTGCTGTATGGGGATACAGACCCAACAACATTATTCACTTTGCCACCCACCATTGAAACCAAATCCACTGTTCCAAACAAGAGTTTGCCATGGTGAGTGACCTTGAGCAAGAATTGTATCTAATTGCTTAAGAAAATGAACCTTTAATGTTACAGGAAATATTATTTTGCAGGTGGAGCAAACACTTACAAAAGGTTGAGCCCACTTTTTGGCTCTTTCTGATTCGTGAAAATGGTTTGATGGAAATCTACACATTGCCAGATTTTAAGCTAAGCTATATTGTGCGTGGTTTAGCTCAAGGTCTCAGAGTTCTTATTGACAGTTTAGAAGCTGCTCCAACACCAGTATCTCAAGGGGAATCGGGTAAATTTTTGTGGCCCCATAACTGTATTAATGTCAGTTTTTAACTGAGCCCTACTAGCAACTTATTATTTTCCTTGCCAGGCCTTGGTGCAGAGCTTCTGGTCCGAGAGCTTCTTGTTGTTGGTCTTGGACATCATGGTAACAAGCCTTTGTTGCTTGCACGCACTGATGACGAACTACTCATTTATCAAATATACAGATACCCGAAAGGTAACCTAAAGATACGCTTCAGCAAAGTCAATCATGGGGTACTGATAAGGGAACGTCGAAACAGGTAAGAGAAAAAGCGTGCAAGTCTTCGGCTGTTGTGTCACATTTAACAGGAGTCAGTAAAAGATCATTTAATTGTTCCTTGTCTTTTTTAAATAGAGGAAAGAAAACTGAGGAGAGGCTAAATCGCATCAGCCAGCTTCGCTATTTTGGGAATATTGCTGGTTACAATGGGGTTTGTGATTTTCAAAATTTTCCTTTCTATTATTATTTGTTCCCATATACAGCACTAAAAATTTATAAATTTTCAGGTCTTTATTTGTGGAGCTTATCCTCACTGGTTATTCCTCACGGCAAGGGGAGAGCTTCGTACCCACCCTATGAGCATTGATGGTCCAGTTGCATGTTTTGCTCCATTTCATAATATTAATTGTCCTCAAGGCTTTCTTTTCTTCAACAAGAAGGTATAGATAAGCAATTTCTTCTGTGAAAAGAAAGAATTTAAGAAAAGGATTTTACCTGCTTAAAATAATGATAACATTTTCAACTTAATTTTCTCAGGGCGAATTGCGAATTTGTGTCTTACCCACTCATCTGTCATATGATGCAACTTGGCCAGTACGCAAAGTTCCCTTGCGCTGTACTCCACACTTTGTGACTTATCACCTTGAAAGTAAAACTTTCTGTGTAGTAACAAGTACAACAGAGGCCTCTAATAAATACTATCGTTTCAATGGAGAAGACAAGGTAATCTTTAAAAAACCTGATATTTGAAGTATTAGGAATCATGCTTTGACATATGTATAATTTTTTTACTCATTTGTACCCATTTTTTATAATTGGTTGCACATTGTATTAATTCCCTTCAGGAACTGTCAGAAGAAGAACGCAGTGATCGATTCCCTCTCCCACTTCAGGAACATTTCAGTATTCTCCTCTTTTCTCCTGTATCATGGGAAGTAAGTTTTGTTATTTTTTGCACATTTTGTTGGTAATGTTTCTAGAAGATAAATGAAATTTCCATGGAAAACAAAAATACTTCATAACTTTAAAATTTCTTAACGTAATTTTCAGGTGATACCAAACACCCGAATTGAGTTAGATGACTGGGAGCATGTGACATGTCTGAAAACTGTGAGCTTGGCTTATGAAGGTACTCGTAGTGGTCTAAAGGGTTATGTTGCTGTTGGCACCAACTATAATTATGGAGAAGATGTGACAAGTCGTGGCAGGGTAATTAGCAAGAATCTTGCTGTAAGATACTTCATTTAGTGTGTAAAACCATGCCTTATTGACAAAATTTGTAAATTTCAGATTATTATCTATGATATTATTGAGGTAGTGCCGGAGCCTGGACAGCCATTGACCAAAAATAGATTCAAATGTCTGTACTCCAAGGAACAGAAGGGTCCTGTGACTGCTATCTCTCAGGTTTTAGGTTTTCTTGTTTCTGCAGTGGGTCAAAAGGTTTGTACATACCATAGACATCAAATGACAAACACATCAATTCCTGAAATGATTTTTGCATATTTAATTGTGCTTTTATTTTTACAGATTTACATTTGGCAGCTGAAAGATGATGACTTAGTTGGTGTGGCATTCATTGACACTCAAATTTACATACATCAAATAATTACCATAAAAAATATGATACTAGTAGCTGATGTCTTCAAATCTATAAGCTTGCTTCGATTTCAGGAAGAATATAGAACTCTTTCTCTAGTCAGCAAGGTGAGTGATAGAATGAACAGTTTGGTCTTCAATCCGAATGATAATTTTCCTAAGTTTTACCTTCATTTGACCATGTATATATGTTTCCCCTTCACAGGATTTCAGGCCATGTGAAGTAATAAATGTAGAATTTATGATTGACAATACTCAACTGGGTTTCCTTGTGAGCGATGCTGAAAAAAATATAGTGCTATACACTTACCAGCCAGAAGCTAGAGAAAGCTGTGGTGGTCAGCGACTTATGAGAAAGGCTGACTTTCATTTAGGACAACATGCATCCAAGTTCTTCAGAATAAGATGCAAACTTAATGATGTTCCTCAAGATAGAAGACAAGCAATTGGTGCAGATAAGAGGCATATCAACATGTTTGGTAAGTTCTCTTTAACTTATATTTTAATAATTCTTTGAACTGGATCTGGATTACGATATGAAGTCAACAAGCGGAGGAAACTACAGTCTCCTTTCTTCGTACATTAAACTACTGTAGAATACGCTTCATTACATTGGGTTTGTCTTGCTACAGTTACTATGGATGGTGGCATCGGATCTTTGTTACCAGTTCCAGAGAAAACATATCGTCGACTGCTTATGCTTCAAAATGTTCTCGTGACAAATATCCAGCACGTTGCTGGCCTCAACCCGAAAGCTTTCAGGTATGATTGGTGTCAACTGAACTTGTACCTTTGTTGCTTTGAACCCATCTTAACATTATGATGCATGCACATTTGATTTCAGGACATACAAAAGCTCCAGAAAATTACTCAGCAATCCAGCAAGAGGTGTAATAGATGGTGAATTAGTTTGGAAATTTTTCTCCTTGCCAGCCAGTGAAAAGGCTGAACTTGCCAAAAAGATAGGAACAAAGGTTGATGAAATAATGGATGATTTACAAGACATAGACAGATTAACTGCACATTTTTAATAATGAAGTATTATCTGTGCAATGAAATCTGGTAATTGTAAAAATATGTGTCTTAGTGTTCAAATTGTACATAGAGTTTTGATTAAATAAATATTGTCAGAAAATTATATATTATTTAATTTCTACAACTCCATGGTTTAGGCCGTCACTGGTGTATTTTGCACTCTACGATCACAAAGTCCAGACTTTCCTCACATAATTTGGCATCCCCATCCCTCAACTTATCATTGTGTTATGGCCAAGAACAATAGAATTTGACTTCCAGGATTAAAAATTGTAAAGATTATGTTATGGCCAAGAACAATAGAATTTGATTTCCAGGATTAAAAATTGGAAAGAATATTTGGATCCGTACTTGCAGCATGAAGATTGCTTTTTCTCTGGTTTTATTGGTGTACAAATTTATACAGTTCATCCACGAACCCCGATGAAGATCGTACACAGAGACGTATGACGCCAGAAGCCTGATTGTTTCATTTGCATCCGGCGCCGGTCGCGTCTCTGCCGGAGGTAAATGGCGTTAGCCTTAGCCTAAAATCGGAAGGGGAAGAAAAGACGGCTGCAGGTGTTAGGTTTTGTGTTTCAGTTTATGCCCTCATCAGCTTCAATAATAATATCTGCATTCCGACCCACGTCTCACCACCTCCGCTCCGGTAAGAAATTTGCCATTGTAGTTCTAAAACTTGTTTGCCGGAGGGGTCAGTAACCCGGTGTTTATGAAAAATATTCGCCCTGCAACCAAGACCAAGGGTAGTGAGCAGCAAGCCTTGAGTGAAGCTCCATTTGTTTAGGGCGTAGCATCTTCTTCGATTTACGTCGTAATCCCCTTTGTGAGTCCGTCGGATGATTCTTACTTTGATGCTGGACATCTGGCAACTAAAGTCTCTTTCTAGGTTCATTGAGGGTCCAGAGAATTACGTTTTCCATTGAGAAGAAAAGTGATGCACTCGTGAAAAGATTGCATTGTGTAGAAAACTGGTGATCTTTATTGATTTTTGGACTTGCAATTTCAATGCCTGATTTCTATAATTTTGCTGTAGTGCATAGTGAAGTATTAGGCTTCCCTCACTTCTTAAGCTTCTATAGACTGTTTAAGTCTTAACTTTTCGGGACTCTCTAACCTGATGCATTTGTACTTGATAGGTCGAAGTATGGTCTTGTTCGTCTTTGTTGCTGATATAAAAATTACATTGTCTTTAAATTTATTTATATTGACATCTGATTTTCCCTATGTGTACATTTTTCATAGCATTGTTCAATTAAATATCAGTTGGTGGTGAGGAAATGACATCAAATGTCTATGGCCTGTGGCAACTCTCATTACTTAGTGCAGGGTTTCATTCTCAGTGCTTAGGTCCATTAAGATTTAATATGTTAAAATGCTTTCTTTTCACAACTTGAAGTCCTGCCCTTATAGTTTCTTTGAAATATTGAACTTTCTTCTCAAATTATTTCAATTATACAACCTGTACAACAATTTTTTTCTCTTTTTTTGTACTTTAATTAGATCATTAAGCTTTGCATTGTTTATGTTGAATTTGCTTGCATATCTTGCCCAAAATAGGTGATGTTTAGATATTGTAACCAAAATGTTTTACCTGATTGATAACTTTCGGTTACGAGAAAGGAAAATTTAATCTTGTGTGATAGGAGACTGATCTTTCCAAGTACTTTAGTGGTGGGAGGTGTTGTTGGCATATTATACAATTCAGGTTGTTGAGACGAACACAATTTTATGATAGGACTCATTATTTTGTGCAGGGTGATGGCGTCGGGGTCTGGATCAAGTGGAGCAGGACGTGGCCGTGGTACGCCTTCCCTGAATGATAACAAAAGTGGTGAGAGCAAAGATAGTAAGCCAAATCCAAAGATGTCTAAGGCTCTGAGCACTTCTGCCAAAAGGATTCAGAAGGAATTAGCAGAAATTACCCTTGATCCTCCTCCAAACTGCAGGTAAGTTTTCATCAGTTTCTTTGAAAGTTCCTGTTGTTACATTTCTCTTGACTTTCCTTGAATTTGTTTTGCATTTTCCTGTTTTCAGTGCTGGACCAAAAGGTGATAACTTGTATGAGTGGGTGTCAACGATTCTTGGACCCCCGGGTTCGGTTTATGAAGGAGGAGTTTTCTTTTTGGATATTCATTTCTCTGCAGAGTACCCCTTTAAGCCACCCAAGGTAAGAGGCTTCTGATTTCTACTCACTGTATCATCATTTTACTTTCCAGAATGTTTTCAAATATTTAGTTGAGGACAGTTCTACTTGGTGCGATTTTCATCTGAGATAGTCTTTTAGTAGCATCTTTGAAAGGTTTCAAAACGGTGACTTTCCAAGAGTTGTCCATATTAATGCGAACAATTTAATTCATTATGAACCATAGTGTGGTCAATTTATTCTGCACTGCTTCTTCTGGCATTAAGTGCCTTTCTTCTTTTTTTCTTTTGTTGCGTTCACTATTGTCATTTTTCATGCTTATAGGTAACATTCCGCACCAGAATTTATCACTGTAACATCAACAGCCAAGGTGTAATTTGCTTGGATATATTGAAGGACAATTGGTCTCCTGCCCTCACTATTTCCAAGGTTCTCCTGTCCATATGCTCGCTTCTCACAGACTGCAATCCAGGTAAATAAGTTCACTCAAATTCTAATTATTGTCTGTATTTGATGATGGATAGTATCCTGATTTTTCTCTTAACCCCTGTTTCAGCTGACCCTCTTGTTGGCAGTATAGCTACTCAGTATCTGCAGAACCGAGAGGAGCATGATAGAGTTGCACGATTGTGGACCAAGCGTTATGCTACGTGATATGGTGTATGGTTCTGTGTACAAGTGTGATCTGGACACCATTTGTCATAGGCAATGACTGTGTCGCTGTTAATGGCAGGGCTGAGTGAATGTATTGTACCCTGCAGTATATAGATTCTTCTTTTTTTATGTTGTGTATGACCTTTTTTATGTTTAGAAATTAAATGAATTAGATGTATAAAAGTATGTCTCTACATGCTGAGAATTCAGCAACAAGGCTGTTGCTGGCTCTCTGGGAGCCACATTTGAAAGACTTACATATTTATCTACTTTATTCTTCAATGTGAATTAGTTGATTTAAAGCAAAAGTGTCAGTAAATGAATTTATTTATACTTGCTAAAAGATTGATAAAAGATACAGTTGCATGTGTCGTCGAAGGGACTACAGGTGTTATCAAGGCAGAAGGACCATTTGTGGTGTGTCTTTGTATATTTGATGTAGGAACAGTTTGCAACTCTGGTGCTTTGAGATGCTCAAGTCAAATGGATTCCATTGTTCCTAATTAGCATGCGCTGCCTCTTGCACTGTTCGAGAATGTGCCTCGTGCAGGTCATTCAAATAGTATACAGTGTGGAAAACAGTCTATTCTCTGTGATTGATGTCATTCAAATGTAATATGACGTGGAAAGTATCTAGTAGATGTGCACTGTTTCCTCTCTTCCTTATTAGCACAAATTTAAGTTCATTATCTATGAATGAGTGGTCTGTCTATGTCGTTTTTATGAAGTGTTAATTGAAGAATATCTAAATTGGTATGCTAGATTTTTTTTATGTTAAGTTTGTCTGAAAACATTTTTAAGAGAGAATCCCTATTATAATTTTTTTAAAGTAGACTTCGCTTGTAATAACTAACTTAAGGACGTGTGATGTAATTTTTTGGGCATAAGTTGGGCATGCAAATGGAATGATACCATTTTCTTAATATTTGATATTATTGGAGAATTTACTGCAGGTTCAATAGCTGCTTCTCTGTGGATGCCTTTTTTTATTCGAAGTTTCTGAATGGAAGTGTCTTCATAATTCTACTATTCATGCATTTGCCATCTTATCATGAATTTACTCCTCATAGAGATGCGGTGTGTGAAGCAAATGTATGATATCATGTTGTGGAGAGCTTGAAATCAAATAGAAATCATGAACAGATCAAGCAAAATTTTAAGTGTATCATAATTGTTGCCGATATGCTCTTTCTACAATCGGTTTTGGTATTTAATAGACTGACTTTTCTGATGAGTGCTTGTTCTGCTTGAGCTGCACAGTACGAGTCTCTAGAATTTTGTCTGGATAAGTAATTATCCATGGTCTTCAGTCATTTTTCCTTTTATTTTGTCAAGTGTGTTAGAATTCAAATTAGATCAGACTTGTTCCATATCAGTGTGTGAAGAAGCAAACAATGCAATGGAATTGGAATGAAACTTTTCATGTCTAATAAAAGAACAAAATATCTTTGAATTAACTGTGTTCCGTTACTTAAACATTCTACCCGACAAAACCAAAGTATGTTCATCATTATGGCTGTAAGAAGTCACAATGGAACAGCTATGTAATGATGGGATGACTTAGCGGTGACCAAACAAAGTCGGACGCAGTTCTTGCCTCTGGCAAAATAACCTGATTTTTGGGCAACTTTTTAGTCGACCACGACTCGAAAACAACACTCTGCTATAACCACTCCCCCCCCCCCCCCCCCCCCCCCC
>CABIKL010000577.1:0-21056 GCA_902196195.1 Aptinothrips rufus
GGGGACCGCACGGCCAATCCGAGAGCCTCTTCTTATTCACATTTTTCTTCTCCGCGATCGGACTGAAATACCCTATTCATGCAGGTCACGAGGCATATGCTTACAAATCAAACATAATGTTTCACCATACAGATAAGCAAAATTATCACATATATTATCGATCACTAGAACAAAAGCCATATCTCCCATAATGATTGCTACACTCTCATGCATGTCTCTTAAAAATATCCGCAATGCAACATTGTAACATGAACAAGACATTACAAATCAATTCATTCATTCATTTCAGCCTCTTCATCTGAGAAGCAAGGATCAGAGCCACATTCATCACTGACATTATGGGCAGACTTCATATGCTTTCTATAAGCACATTGGTCTTTACAAACCATTGAGCATTCACTGCATTCAAACTCCTTACCTCTGCTATGAGCTGTTAACATATGATGCTTCAAACCAGCCTTTTGGATGTAGCTTTTGTTGCATTTCGGACATTGAAATGGGCGTTCACCAGTGTGAGTGCGGTGGTGCACAACCAACTCTGCCTTGCGACCAAATGCTTTATTACATAAATCACAAACATAAGGTTTTTCACCAGTATGCATTCTAATGTGGTCTTTGTAATGCGAGCTCATATAAAATCCAGACCCACAGGCTACACAAGTGAAGGGGCGTTCTGGAAGGTGTGACTTCAAATGATTATTAAGCGCAGATTTGGAATAGAATGCCTTAGAGCAATTCTCATCTGTGCATTTATAATTTCTTCCAACATGCTTAGCTTTGTGAACATTTAGACCATACAACCTAGAAAACCGTTCGCCGCAATCCTCACATGAATACGGTTTCTCACCAGTGTGTCTGCGGAGATGACGTCTCAATACAGTAGGTGTGGTGAATGACTTACCACACCATTCACAGGTAAAATCTTTGGTTCCAGTGTGCAATTTTAAATGGCGTAAAAAATTATTATACTTTTTAATGCTGAAGCCACAAGTGTCACACTTGTAAGCTCCATCAACAATGTGTTCTATCTTTTTATGTCTAATCATTAATTTACGGAGTGGAAATTTCATTCCACAGATGGGGCAGTCAAACGCGTCTTCACCGTGAACTTTGTGGAAGTGAGCTTTTAACAGATTTTGGCGAGGAAATGACTCAAAGCATTTCTCACAAGTGAATTCCCCTTCTCCCTTCAGCTTAGAAAGATAGTCAGTGTTATCTTCCCCTGGAACAGAATCGTCAATATCATCGATATCAGAGTTTTTTATCTCACTTTTGGCAGTAACGTGGAAGTCATTGCCATCACGCACAGTAGTAACATGAAGGTGATTTACATCACTGGTAGCAGTAACATGACAATCACATTCTGTGGATGAATGAGTAAGCAATGACTCTTCATCAGGGAAAGTTCTATCACACAAACTGCACTTAAATGAGTCTTCAAGAACATCATCTGACATGCAATCTTCTACTTTAACTAATAACACATTTTTTGTTTCCACATCAACTGAATAATATTCCTGATTAAAATGACTATGGTCTTCAGAGTATTCCATTGCAAGGTTCCGTACGAACTGATGAAAACAGAGAAACTGTTCCTAGTCCGTGTTTCAGGGAAAATCTTGAGGCCAACTCACAAGTAAAGTCAATTCCGCATAGATCATTTCCAGCAGCTGGTAGTGATGCAATAATTTAATTTTCCACTCCAAAAGCTTTGTAGGAGCCTGAAACAATAATGAATAAATGGATGAGTTATGCAGGACAAAATTAACAAGGAAATATGGACATTGGACTTAACCATTACAGTAGTACAACAGCTGTACTTACTTGATCTGTCGAAGATTAGTACAGAGGATACAACTGGCAATCGTCAGACTTCCGAAAGAACAAAGAACACGTGATCTAATCAGGTACTAATTAATAATTTTCAGCAGATTCGCCGAAGAGCTCAAATCAATTAAGAAGAGAAAAATGACTTGGATGACACAAAGTCAACATACCGAAGCTGCAAATAATGTCTGACGTACAAAACAAAGCACAAGAGCGCCCTACGCTATGGACACTCACTTTTGAGCACCATTCGCCGGGAAATATGAACTGTTCGGGGTTCGGTCGACTGGAGACCTGGCTTTGCGTTCGGGCGCGGCCTGCTACCTGTGAAATTCACATCTGCATCACTGTAGACGTGAATAAGAATCGTGATTTATTTCCCTCTTAAATGTGTTTTCCAGAATGTTAACTTTCGCCTGATTGCCATCGTCAACTGTAGGAGACACCCAAAGGGATCGCCTGTTGCTTCACAAATGCCAAGTTTAAAGAAAAAAATATATTGTTGCTATTTTAAACTCCTTCGCACTCTATCTGTTTTTTGTCTGCTGATGTTTAGGGGTTCTGGATATCCCAGGGACCATTACAATGGAAAATGGCGATTTCAACAAAAATCACCTCAAATCAACATTGTTTCGGTAACCATCACTGGAATACATACATTTTCCGCATTTTATAACATAAATCTTGTAATTATACAGACCGTGAACCGTGAGTGGTGCAGTCAAACCCCAATAATTTCAACAAATATTTGATAAATCCATGGTATCCCTGGAAAGTTAAGGAAGTGAAAAGTGTTGCAATGCATGAAATAGAATAAAATGTGAAGGGAAGTTGTTGAAAGACTGAATAGTTTCAAACATTCTTAATCAATTCTTTATTGTCAATTTCCAAGATTGTAATCAATCCAATTCATGTAAAATAGCTTGTTGCAGTCAAGATTATTTTAACAGGATTCATATTAACATCAGCAAAGTGGTCTGTTCCCAAAGCTATCTGGGCAATGTTGCTCACAGAAATGGAAACATACACACATGTTTTGCTAAAGTAAGTGCATATCAATAATATAAAACATTTCAACCATTAACAATTTCTGACAATAAATTTGGCACATTGTAAGGCCACATCCAACAATTCACAGTGAAGTGTAAGTGTTTCTTTACGGTGTGACACCTGAGCTCTACCACCCAACAAACCATCACAGCTATTGATCATAGAATTTTGCAAGAGCTCTTATAAAAAAAGGAAAAAGAGTGTAAAGAAACTGAAAACATAAAAGAGATAAACCTATTACATTCAATAAGTTAATATTGATGAGGAATCTAAACCTGATATATGACTATATGCTGAAAACTCCAATCAAAGCCTGCTCTAGGGCACAAAAATAATATGAGCAGGCATGTTTAAACAATGTAAATTTTACACCACTTCGGATATCATCCAGATAATGTCAACTTTATCCGAGTTCGGTCCCAAGCAAAACAATGCTGCTGATGGTTCTTGCAGTGAGTTAGATCACATACATGCATTACCAACATTCTTGCAGTTATGAATGCATTGTATTTTGTCCTACATGATATGAATAATCATCTCCATTCATGTCAAGAAAACCAAACTTTATATCTGTATTTTACAAGAAAACTCATGCAAAAATGATGTGCGAAAAAGTCTTGCGTGAGCGTTGCTGTCTTGACAAAAAAACACCAATAATTTAAGTCTGAGTAAAGTAACATAACTCAGTTACTTAAAACGCCTCCAGGTCAGACTTTTTTCTATTTCTTTAGCACCTTTGATGATCAAGCAGTGGAAGCAAGAACTCTGTAGTTCATGGCTTCATATTAAACTCTTCACTCTCAAGACCGAAATCATTTTCATTTTCATTTCAGTTTACATATCCATACTGCATGCATCCAGAAAATTGATTTGACCTACATATTCCATAGATCGATTAATTAATTGTTAACACAGCAGTAAGCTAAAGCTCAAATTCATAGTTTCAAGGCTAAGAAATTCAACAACATTTGAACTTGCTGACTTTATAAGGCTTCATAACATTGAAGCAATGCTGACAAAATTGTTTCAATTGAAAAATATTGTCCATTTAACTCAAATATTTCATACTCTCTACAGAATTAAAACACTTTATCAGTAACACAAATTGCTAGCTGAGTGAGGCCTGACTCTCAAAAATGTTCAAAAGCAAAGAGCTGTACAAATAAATAAGGGTCTTGCTAACTTTTATTAACTACATATACACTTTCATTAATACATTAAGGTCAGTAATGATAACAAATTTAAAGCCAAGGACATTATGTCTAATATGTACACCTTCTCAAATACAGCTAATACAAAAAGATAGAAAACAGAGTTATATCCATCAACATAAGAATAAAATAGACTTAAGACTGATGACAGATCCAGATATTTATTGTGCTTTATTCAGTTAAGTTCATCAGGCATCACCCAACTTTCACAGCTTCACAAATGCCAAGTTTAAAGAAAAAAATATAAATATAAATACACAATTTGGCATTCTGTGGATTAATAGCTTAATCTAGATCCTCATCATCTCCTATAACTAAATAATTTATAATTTTGAAATCGAGTAACAGTTAAAATTTACAAACTATGGTACAAAATCACATTATTTTGAAGAATAAGGAATTGGAAACCAAACGACTGATACACTTTAAAATTATGGCAGTGCTATGATTTACAAGCAGCATTGATAACATTGTATGCAAATCATGACAAACATTGTGGTGTTGTTTGTGTTACATTGAGCTATGGCACATACACAAGAGCACATGCATCATTCACTATGAAAGAGAACTTCTCAATCAAGATAAATTAATGGATGCTCCTGTTTTCAGTAACCTCTCACAATTTACAGTAAGCAAAGGTAGAAAGAGAGGAGTGGAAGATTTGACAACAACAAGAATGGTACAGATAAAAAGAAAATTAGAGGGGGGGAAATGACTAACAAAATACAGTAAATAGATAAATTACCCTTGAGGAAACATGTAAATACGACTGGTTGTTACCTGCAGAAAGTATAACTTAACAATACATCTATTTGTAAGCATTAAACAATATCACTGCCAAAAATGGTGCCAAGTAAAAAAGCTGGTCAAATTCCAAACAAAGCTAAAGACTTAGTCCAAACAAATCTGTAAACAAGTGCAATTAAAATACCGAAAAAGAAATACGGCACACTAACTTTGCGTCAGTTTTCAGGGGCTCTCGAAGAGAGCCAAAGAAACAGAGGAAACCAGAATAGTCCAATTCTTCCGCTCAGCAAACACAGCACAAAATTTGATAAAACAAGGTGATGTTGTATAAAAACATGAGAGTCAAGCACTTGGGAAAAGCTCCCAAGTATAAATTCGTTAGTTTATTCTTCAGAGTGAGTAAAGAATACGAGATTTCTTTTACAATCCAAACTGTGCGAATGAATTAGACACTAATAGGCATTATTAAAATTAAAGCAATGAGGTTCAACTTGCTGCAATGAAATTATAATATTAAGTGATCTTGCAATTATTGAATTCAAATAATTTTGAAGCAAACTCATTGCTAGTAAAACAGCCAATTCAGATTTTCCTGGAAGTCTTTTGATTCTGTTCTTACGTTTTACATATATTCATAGTAAAAAACAGGACAACTGACAATAGGAAGGACCTACAATGGAATCATTATCGATCAACAACAGCTATTTATTGCATGGAGAAGGTATTTATTGGGCTATGACTTATTGATGTGAATCAGAGTCTTCACTTTCTTCACCACTGCTCACATATCTGAAATAGAAAAATTTATAAGTTAATTATTAAAAAAATAAGACATGACTCAGAAAATCCATATGTAAAGGCAGAGAAAAGATTTATCATACAAGTCCACTACAATTTGATAATATGCAGAAACCTAAAAAGCAAGGGAGTCATGTCACAAGAATTTTTGACAAAAAACGCTTGCGTGCTACAAACATTTTACTTGGCAAAGCAAACAGGCAGCACAAAAAGATTATTGTTCAATGATTTCCAAATTAGGAACAAATGAAATCTGAAAAGTTTCCATTGTGCTTTCTACTTGATTCTACATTTAACTCTCAGAAGTTAATATAAAAAAATTTGAGAACAAATACAAGCATAGGTAGAAAAGAATGAAAATTTTCTCACTCCAACGTACCCTATCTCCAGTGAGCTGAACTTGTTTTAAGACCTAATACAATTTGAAGTACAAATATAGATAAGGAGGGATGGACAGACTGACACGAAGACTTGTGACTAGGAGGTTTTGTTGTAGGCCTTTTCCGTCTACTTGTGTCCAAATCATTAAATGGCGGATCAAAAATAGGATAATTTTTATCACCTGATCTAGTAATAGGTTCATTAATTTTTAAAATATTATTGTCATTGTTAATGGAGTCTAATGGCTTTTCAGTACTATCAACCTGAATGCTCTCTATAGGACTTAAGTTCCTATGATCTGAATGCTTTTCAGGTATATCATGAATATCTGGTGTCATTTCCTCAAAGTCGATCACATTGTCTGTCATGAGAAGTACAGGATGAGATGTTGTTATGAAGTCTTGATCAGTATCATATATTTGTGCTGCATCTGTGTACACTAGAGAGGATGGAGTCCACTTAAAACGGTTGTGAGGAGGCACGTCACTTCTTACATTGGCAATGGAGAAATATTGAAGATAGTAAAGATAAATCCAGAGCAGCATAATAAAAAGGAGGAATGTTAGTAGACAGTTAGCACCTATATGTTTCTAAATCAGATAATTTTGAGAGGTGGTTTCCTCGCAGAGTAGGAAATCAATACTTTTGGAAACTCACTTAGGACAGTTGAGAACATTGCTACTAGACAGAGCTTCTTCGTACAGATTTAACACTTTTGAATTTTGGATTTGCACAGCATGTATACAACCGGAGAATCCACGTAAATGAATGTTGCCTGTCATGAGGTCAGCATTTGGCACACCACCTGTGGAGGAACAGAAATAGATTTTTAAGATGAATAAATCCTTTCCACATGCTATAGAAACATCATGTGATGAAAGCATGAATACCGATAAAAATGTTGCCATTTGTATTCAGCTGAGTGAGGGTGCCATCACTGTGTCCACGAGCGGAATAAACTCCGTCAAGTTCAATGCTACCCTCACTAGCCTGGCGACGTAAAACCACAGTGTGGGGTTGGCCATCACTAACATTGATGGTGCTTAAACGAATTTGTGCTGGTCCTGATCCCAATTCATAGCTCCATTCTAATTTACCCTCAATGACTAGAAAAGAAAGGCAAGACATGAATTCTTTTCAATTATAATGGAATGTATTAATAGCATGAGTTTTTAATGACAAATTTCTACTCACTGGAAAGTGACAAATAGTCCTGATTTCGTCCATCAACATCAGGAGGTTGACCATACCACAATATCAATGAATTGGTATCATTTGTGGTAAAACGAATACTGATAACTTCATTTTCTGTTGTTGATTTATGAGGCAAAAGCTCTCTGTTCAGCTCTAACCAACCATCTCCTGCAAAGCTGATCTGTGAGCTAAATGTCACATCTGAAACACATAAACCAATTTTTTGTAATACAAACTTGACCATTCTTTTGTACGAGAAACATATTTTCATGTAAACTGTCGGAAAAACAGCAGTATCCTGTAGGAATAGGACATAAATAATGAACTCACTGTCTTGGCATGTTGCTCCTCCATGTCCGAGTGGGCAGTGGCATTTGAATGAGCTATGGGACCCTGTGCATGTACCTCCATTCAGACAAGGGTGCAGCACAAGACACATGTCTAGTTCAATTTCACAGTCCTTACCACTGAATTGCAACAGAGGCAAAATAAGAGTTATTGAAGTATTAGTACAGCTGGTGTAACACGTTCAAAAATGTTAAAATCTGATTCTACATTGAAATGCTCCCTTGATTATAATTACCTGAATCCTTCAAGGCAATTGCAGGTGTAATGGTTGATGCCTGATGGGATGCACACTCCACCACTTTGACAGGGAGCTGAATGACAAGGATTTCCCCCACTGCCACGTCCTCCTCTTAATCCATGCTTTGTGCTGCAGTCTTCCACATTTGCAGAGTCTACTACAGAGCCTATTATGTCAAGTGAGAGACTTGCTACCTCAACCTATATAATAAATGCCAAGAAGTGAGTAAATAAAGCATTGCAAACTGAAAAAATTAAGCCATTATTTATAAGAATTAAAAGTACCTCTGATATACATCCAGTAAAGCTCTGGTCAACATTCATTCCTGGTGCTAATCGTATCTTTTGGCTATCATAACCACCAATGTATAGCGGGGTTTGCAAATTTAGGGGTTTTGATAAGCCATGAATTCGCTGAGTTACCACCGGTTCTCCATTCACAGACAAGCGAGCCTCCCGCAAGTCTCTAGCTAAAGTGATGGTGACCCATTCACCTGGCACAAGCTCCCTGTTTGACCTCAAAACAGATGTACCTGAAAAGATAATTATTTGCAAGATGTAATTAACATTCATTTTCTAAATGGTGAGTTAGACAAGCATATAAATGGTACTTGGGATAACTTGATAAGCACTAACCTGTCCCAGCATCAAAGCGAAATTCAAGATGTCTATCCTTTATAGACAGAGCAGCAAAGTCACCAGAACCATCTTCATGTTGAGCAGAGTACATCACAAGTGAATCAGTAAGATCAGTTGGATTCAGGCGAAGTGTCATTTTGAGTCTAAAAAGAATAAATCATCAGTATTGAATATAAATGTAACAGGGCAACAACTATGAACCTGTTTTTGAATAAAACATACTTTCGTGGAGTTTTGGGGGTGGGGTATGCAACATAAGCTCCATCAGAGAAGGCTGGATCATGAATCACCACATCATATTCGCAATGAGGTCCTATCTTGCCCAACGGGCAGAGACACTGCATGCCACCAAATGGGCGGTTCACACAACGCCCAGCCCCACACGCACCTAAACAAAATTTGGCAATATTAATAACATTTAGAAAATTGTACATCCAGTGCAATTTTTGTAATTATAGAAACTTGGTATTCCAATTTCGTATGGTTTTCTAACCTGGAAAGCAAGACTGGCCAATCTTACTACAGTCATCCCCACTGAATCCAGCTGGACAGATACAAGTGTAACCAATAGGTGTTGGGGCTTCCTGGCAAACTCCCTTGTGTTGACATACATTTCCAGCACAGGTCTCACAAGTTGTAACGCCCTCTGTAGCTGTTGCATCCCGTACTAATTCATGTTCGACATTTCCAACAACAAGCCTGCTGATGCATCCTGCAAAAAGATTGCATACATCGATTAGCTTAGGATCTTCCAAGCAAATCATAGCAAAATAACTACAAAAGTTCAAAACAAAAACAACAAAAAAGAAAAAGAAGTCCAAAACTTTAAGTGAAAGAAACAAAGAAAACATACCCACGAATCCTTGAGTATGGCCAGTAAGTCTATGTATTGCTTTGAAATCTGGAACACCACCCAAGTACAATGGTTCTACCAAATCAAGACCCTGGAATCGCCCTGCAGCAGTACCTCTGTAAGGACCTGCCCCATCTACAAACATTTCACCTGAAATGAAGTAAATTTATGATCAATTTCAATGTTAAGTGCAAAGCAAATGCCTAAGTCTTACTCTTTAAATATGAATCCTTTAATGGAAAAGTAGTCATTTGAAAACACGAACCATCTCTGCGGCTTCGAATCAATTTAACTGAGTGCCATTGACCCAATGAAACTGGGAGTGCAGATTTTATAACAGCTGGTCCTGATCCAACATCAAATCTGAACTCCACAAAACCTCCATTCAGTCCTAGAGATACAAAGTCCCCAGACCCACCACTCTGTTGTCCATTGTACAATATCAATCCTACAATCACAACAATAAGGCGTGTTTAAGATATTTTAAAAAGTAAACAGCAGACAAATTAAAATCTTCAGGGATAGTGATACTTGCCATCTGATCTTTCAGGTTTAAATGAAATAGAGATATTGAAGTTTAAATATGCTTCAAGCAATGTGGGCAAAGCCATGAATGAATTTGGTGCTTGTGCAAAGTAAGGAACAACTCCAGTAACTACTAGGACAGTTGGTATATCCATTTTCACTTCATCGTTCTGAGCTGTGCATGTGTAGAAGCCAGCATCTTGAGCCCTCACATCGATGATAGTCAGGGTTGACTGGAAACAAAATACAAAATTAAAAAAAAGATTAGTGATTTTCGAATTGAAATAATTGAGCAGACAAAAAGTGCCAAGCATGACAGTAAGATTAGAAATCACATGGCAAAAACTGAGTTAAAGAACAATTTAAGTAATACCTCCATTTCTCCTTTGACATCACGCGGCAGTTCACCCCCTTGCTTGGACCACATGTATTTAACAGGAGGCTCTAGATCGGTCCTACAATCCATCACCACGGTCATTCCATAAGCAGCTGTACGTGTTTCAACAGGAGGAGGCTCAACCAAATTCACTGGAGGTACTGAAATAGCAGCAGATTTCAAACATATTTATCACTTTCACTGAATTCTGGCAAACATAACTTTCACCTTTTTAAAAAGGACATTATTCACCTTCAATAATCAAGGTATAATCTTCAGATAGCACACCAACAGATGACTTGGCATTGCAGCGATAAATTCCCCCATTTGAAGGACGAACATCAGTTATTCTAAGACAAGGACAGCAAAGAAAAGGTATCAAGTAAAATCCGGATACACGGGAAAGAACCAAAGTTTCTCTTCTCTTTATGAATTGTATTTACCTAAGTGTGTCTCCAATCGTTCTGATATTGTTTGCCAGCTGACTGCCAACTTTTGTCCAAGATATGGCAGCCGTTGAGTCTCCCAGTACAGTACAGCGTACATCAATATTGTCACCACTGTGTATCAGATCTTTGCTAGGATAAATTTGGAGCTCAACCTTTTCACTTTCTTCCATTCCACCAATGGCTATTTGAAAACGAAAATCAGATACAATAAAGCAAATTAAAAAATTGTGAGGGAAAAATAAAAAATGTAATCGTAAAAGTGATAACAGTTGATTATGATGTTTAAAATTGATGTTGGGGCTTGTGTCACTGCCCCTAGTTAGAGCACAGGAGAAAGAGTTCCAAATTAGCAAGACATCATATTAATTGTTCACTTCCACCATTATTATCAAAGTAGCTACACCCAAACACCAGAAAGAAAAAGAAAAAAATAAGTATGCCACCTCTACAGCATATATTATTTGACAAGTCATGGGTTAGCACTGTCCAAACATTGAGACAGTGAAGACACTTCAAATAACCCATACCTGAAGCTGCTGGGGGTGATGGTGGGATAAATTGGGACTTACACTGTCTGCTTCCTCAAGAATCGGTAAATTTGCAATTGCCCAAACAGACAATATAACATAAAATGTAATTCTACAATGAATCAACCACTACTATTCGCGGGTAGACAAATGTGCAATGATGATGAATAACAGAAGTAATACTGTATTTAAGCTAAAAGCAGAACTTTCTACCCAACAGAAAAAAATAGGTGATATCAGAGATCACTTTTTCAGTAAGTTAGCTTTAACATATACTGCGTTGTTGACATTAGGACAAAACCTAAAAGGCTTATGTATGCCTATGTTAATAATTCTTCTACTTCTTAATACTAGTTTACTTCTATTACCATTGCTACTACTAATACTACAAGAATGCTCTTGCATTTGCCACTTAAAAGCAATAGAGAAAAAAGCATTTATTGTTGCACTACTGTAAATATTACCTTTGTTTTGAATTAGTGAGTTAATCTAGCTCTAATATTGTATACTTTCCATGAAGAAATCTACTTAAGTTGCAACAGGATGAACAGGTCATGTATAAATGCCAGTCTATGATTCTGAATTATAGTGATCTCAGCACATAGACTGATATAATCTTGAACATAAGGACATAAATATTAATACTATGGAAACACACCCCGTTGTGGTCGGCTTGTAGGACAACCAGATTCATCCAGCCCGTCGTCACAGTCACGGACGTTATTGCATTGAACATCCCGAGGATCAAGGCACTGTGGGACACGCCTTACGTAGCAGCTGATCATGTAGGATGGACAAGACCCCGATTGTACCGGTACTGGTAGCGCAAGGAGGAGGGTGAGTAAAACACACAACAAAACAAGCAAGTGCATTACACAAACACATGCAGGAAACAAATTATCAATCTCTAAATGAAATGTCTTAAAAGCAATGGTGAAAGCTGAATATGAAACAAATCCAAATCGTTGGTGCTTCAAAATGGCACTAGTCTACTGTAACTTCAACCCATGTAAGATAAACAAACAAAAAGTAGTCAAAATTACAAGTAAGAGTTTTCAAGTTAAATTGGAATTTTTGGTTTGTACTTGTAAATGATTATCTATAAAAAGATTCTATAAAAATTGTAAGTGCTATGGATGGAATCCTAAGAACTGAGATGGGGTACTCATAAGCAAAGGTAATTGTAAGACTTCACATCATTTCATGCAATTCAACCTCTTTAAGAATAAAAGATAAGATAAGAAGCCTCAGGAACGCAAATTGTTTAATTCATAGCATGGAATTTTTGCTAGCAAATATGAGCAACTTTAGCAGTAAAAAGAAAATAATGGAATGATTCAGAGAAACATATTCCTGTTAAAACTGTGGACCAATCATGCTTTAGTAAAGATTAAGAGCAGTAAAGTATTGATCTCCATGCTGTGAAAATTTCAGGATGACAAAATACTGTCAGATGCACTTTAACTTTTTTCTTCACCTGGATCAACACGCAAGTTGATGTAATCTGACCCTACATCAGTATCAGAACTTGCTTGGCACTCATAACGACCAGCATTAGATTGTCCGACATTGTGGATTGTTAATGTTCCTTCTTGTTGCTCAGCATTTTCAGGAAGAGCGCGGCCTTCATGGGTCCATATTATCTATAATGTATCAATATGAGAGAATAAATGACTTAAGAAAACAAGACAGACATTTTGTTACACGAAAGCAAGCAAAAAAACTGCTCATTACCCTTGTACCAGGTGAGCTTGAACATTGTAAGTGAGCATCGGCTCCTTCTCGTACAGCTTGATCATGATCAATAGCCCTCACAAGTGATACTGGTTGTTGATCTGAACAAGACGCCAAAAAGAGAAGGAAACATACAGAATTAGAGAAATCAGCTTATAAGTAGGAAAGAAAAATACATCCATTTGACTTCACAGAATTAAATTTTGATAGAAAAATAATACGCACCCTGAACAAGTACTTCAGCAACGGCATCTGCTTCACCATATGCATTCCTTGCACGACAAAGGTAGCGTCCTGAATCCTGAGGTCCAATGCGGTCAAACTAGAGAGGCAAAAAACGGTTGTTACAAAAAACTATAAACTCACAGAGCAAAATACCCTTAGAAGCAACATTTTGTGAAATGTTTCTAGTTTGACTGACCACAAGTATTCCATCTCTGTCATTTGCATTGGACGGAAGAGCAGTGTTGCCATAGTTCTCCCTTCCAGGTATGGTCCACATGATGGTGTGAGGCTCAGAGCCCAGCACACGGCATTGCACCCTTGCACTTTCTCCTGGACGCACAACTTGATGCTGGGGATGTAACTGAATTCGAGGTGGTCCTGTCAAAAGATATCCAGTAAACAGATAGACTCACAAACAGCGATAAGCGCTTAGCTTACAGAAAATGTTCCTACAACAAGAACCAGATGCATCCTACTTCTTACCATTCACTACCAATCTGGCTGGAGCACGGAAGAGAAGCTGGCTGTTCTCATACCCTTCACACACATAAAGACCTGCATCCTCTTCTTGTACATTAGTCAGCATTAATGAACCTTGATAAACAGTATGACCTGCTGGTAGTTCTCCACCTGACCTCCTCCATTTTATGAAAGTATTGCTGCTATTTCCACGGAAGTCACATCTCAGTTCTGCAGATCCACCAACATTGACAGTGAATGGATCTCGGTCTCCATAACTACCGGGGTCTTCTCCTGTTATATCTCCTCTCTCAGGATACCGATCAAGAACATCATTGCTTTCTTCAACAAGTAATTGGACCCGATCTTCTGCTAATCCTGCCTTGTTACGAGCAGTACAACTGTAAGAGCCCTCATCTGCCTTAGATGCACGAGTGATCTCATACACTGCGTTTTGAGAAGTTTCTGCAGTTAAATTAGTGGGTTCACTGAAATAAAAAAACAAGAACTATCATTATATTCTGATGTCATATATTTAGTGTTTCAACAATTACTGTAATAAAAAAAACACAAGAATTATCATTTTATTGTAAAGTCATATATTTAGTGATTCAACAATTCTTATAAGTTTGTTAATACATACTAGTAAGCATAGCCAGGTCTATTTCTGGACCAAATGACAGTTGGACGAGGTTCACCATGGGCCCTGCATTCCAGGCGTACTGGTTGGCCAGCACTCACAGTGATTGGAGAAGAGGGCGTGATAGTAATAGTTGGCATAGAATTAATGTCCAGAGAAGCAGTTGCATTTGTGATCCCCACTTCATTTTGGGCTTCACATGTATAGTCGCCGCCATCAGCAGTAGTTACTCTGTTAAACCTACAGAAAGCAAAAATAATTAAGAAGGTTTTATAGAACAATGACAAGGATATGACAAGAACAAACATTCTTGAGGATGAGGTAAAAAATCACCTCAGCACTCCGTTAGGAAGCTCCTCCACACTAGGTGAAAGAGGACGACCATCAGAACGTCGCCACACAACACTTGGCGAGGGAATTCCACTAATGGTTCGGCATTGTAGAAGAGCACTTCCTCCAACCACAATGGTTTGGTGATGATCGGGATATATTTCAATAGCAGGGGGCTCACGACCTAGTTCATAACAGGTTCGTAAAATAAGCAAGCACAAATTTATTAAATTAGTACACATGAATTAAAATATTATTGGAATTTTATGAGCTGATCACTTACGTTCCACTTCAACAATAGCAGATGCTTGAGAAGTACCACCTTCATTTTGAACTGTGCACACATATACACCTCTGTTCCGAACCAAAGCACTGTTGATTTTTAGGATGTTGCCAAGCTCCTGCCAAATTTTAAAAAGAAAAAACACAAAAAAGACACAAAGTAAATACAGCGAAGGTTCAATATGAAAATAAACAACATACTACACACTAAAATTGCTTATCAATATAAATTCTGCTTCATAATAAAACAAAACATTGCAACTGACACAAAATATCCAACACCAGAGATTTTGAAAACTAAAAATCTTACCTGAATATTGTTACCCATATCAGATTCACCCACTTTGCTCCAGCGAACTGATGATGGCTCACCCGAAGTCATGCAACGCAATTCTGCTGTTGTGCCTTGTGATACAGTTTGACGTTCTGGTTCGATACGCGCAGTTGGAGGACCTCTAATTTATCAGAGAGGGAAACATGTAAAGAAGATTGAAGAAGTTTCTTGTAACAAATAAGAATATTAAAATTAAAAGAATGTTACATCTGAGGTACCTGTTTGATGAGATAGAGACTCTAGCTTGGATGTCTTCTACAGCACCACTTGCTCGAGCTGTCACACGGCAAACGTAAATACCAGTATCAGCTGGGTTTGCGTTAAATATAGACAAGACCCCATCCTGTTGAGTGGCAGTTGGCGGCAGTTCTTGACTTCCCACTTTGGACCACTTAATGCTAGAGAAAGGATGATGAACAGATCATAAGCATCCAACAAACAGCAATGGATGTGTCAAAGGATTCGTGAATATTTAGTCTCACATACGTGTAATACTCGTTGTAACCAGGCACACAAGTAAGGCGAACATTATCACCAGCAGGACCATTGTATTCAGGTGGAGAAATCGATAGTCTTGATGGCTGATAAACACCCACAGGAGGCTGCCTGGAGATGCCTTCTGTAAAAGACAGTTAATGGACCAATAAGTTTTCAATTATGGCACTATAACCACTCTTCATTTAAAATTTCCATACACCATACCTCGAACATAAAGGATAGTTCTTTCTGAGCTAGTACCAAGTGGATTAGTAGCTGTGCAATGGTACTCAGCTTCATCTGAGCGCTGAGCAGCTGCAATACGGAAAGAGCCATCTCTAAAAGTAGCCTAGTGGACACAAAATTAACAAGAGATTTAATTTGAGAGATTTTCAACTACCCAAAAAACGTAACTGAACGTGAGTACAGACCTGTGGATTATTTGGACCACCAGTCCATTGGAGTGTAGGGAGAGGTGTTCCAGTAGCATGACAGTTAAAGACAACCGGATCTCCTTCTTGAACTTCAAGATAACGAGGAGATATGATTACTTGAGGAGCTGAAGGCGATGAGCCTATGACAGATATTACACAATAATCATCAAAACTCAAAAAAAAACTAAAAGACTCGGAACATTAGATAGACACTTGTGTTCTGAACAAAAATATTTCTTTATCAATTCCTGTTTCATACTGTACCTTTCCTTTCAACAATATCCTTTGGAAAGTCTTAAGAAAAGCAGCATGAAAGCAACAAGCCAGTAACAAATATTGCAATATTGAAAATGACATAATTTATTTTCTTTATGCTATTGTGAGGATTTGAGTTTTTAAGTGTAGTTGGGCTTACCTCCAACCGTGAGGGTGGCTCTTTCTGTTGCATACGACCTTCCATCTGTAGCTGTGCAAACATAAGTACCAGAATCCGACACAACAGCACTAATGATGACCAACCTTCCATCACCATCATCAGTTGCTCTGTCACGAGGAAGATTACCTCCTTCCTTGGACCACTGTATTCTCAGAGGACCCTGAAAGATAAAGAGAACATATCAACACCTTTATCATAAAAAGGCAAAGAAAGTATCATAAATATAATAACACTGACACAACTTGTCTTTCAAAGATTCAGTTTACCTTGCTTGTTAATGGCCGTGCAGAACACGTGAATCGTACTGTGGTCCCAACTTCAACTATCTTAATAGTTGGCTCAGCAATGGCAACAGAAATAGTTGGGGGCTGGATAGATGGTTGAGGACTTACATTATATGGATCTAGAAAAAAAAGATTAAAGGGAAAGAAACATTAGTGACAGTATTTGGTGGATTCCTGTGTTTTTAATAATACTGAGAACAAAAATAGATTAAAATCCATAAAACATATTGCAAAAAAAATCACTTGATGCTTGAGAAATTTGAAAATAGATCCAACTTAATGTCAGGCACTCAAATATAAATTAAGTGGACAACAGATTGTAACAAAACACAACAAAACACATCAGACACTAGTTCACAATACATTGTATTTTTATACACAGCAAAGCTCCACAACTTAAATAAAGCAAACAAATAAAGAAAAATAGGAAGCTAAAACATTAAAGTAGCTTGGCTGTCGTCACTTTACACATCAGCAACGATTATATCTGCTGAACATCACAACAAGAAGCTTAAAAATGGGAACTGTGCTATCTGTAAGAACAAAGTATTATCTTTGCTCATGTTCAAGATGCAGGAGGATGTTATTTTTAAATTGTGGATAATTAATAGTAATGTGAGTGAGAAAGTGTTTTTCTGAAATGAACTAAGGCTCTTCCAACAAAACACCAAGGAAAGAAGTTCAAATTTAACTAATTTCAAATCAAGATATCAGATCCTAAACATGGCGTGGTTTAGAATTCCACCGCATAATCAGAGGGATGATGTCTGACATCTAACTAAGTTGATCAACACAGAGAATTCATTGATGGAGTAATAAAGTACACTACCACAGGTGATCACAAACACATGTGAATGAGAATTGTTTTTCTGTGGGATAAGACAATCAAAGTGCACATGTCGAATACAGATCAGCCACAGATTCATGGACGTGAAACCACAGCTTCATTGCGCAGGAACATTTGCCAAATTCAATGTCACTTCTGAGCATGGGTTTCCTATCTTGGCTGAGTTATTTAAACGTTCCACATCCTTACCCACCTACCGTAATATTACTAATAAATTATGAAACGCCCTGTAGATTAAATGAAAATTTTGAAGCAAGACTGAGCTTTGAGAATATTTCATCATTCGATACTGTTCTATATTTAACTCTGCATTAGCAGAATATCAGTATCATATTTTAGTTGAACAGATTATGAGTAGTAAATCAATAGTGTTAAGTCATATGCACACTAAGAAAATGAGAGTTATTATCAATAGAAAAGCAGTGGTTCCGGCATTAAGTAACACACACACGCACACACTCAGAAAGTGAAACATATGGTTGAGGTGACTGATACTTCAAAATTTTATTCCACAATAGTTAGAGAAAATAGTTATGAAATTATAGAATTCAAACCACTTACTGCAGTCTAGCTCATCACTGGTATCATAAGGGCAATCAACAATACCATCACATCGTTGGTAGATTGGGATACAAGGACCATTTTCGCAACGAAACTGACCTTCAAAACAAGGTTCGTCCCAATCTGGAGGTAGTAGTTAAAATGTCGTAAATTACCGAAAAATTTTATAGTCATTTCTCAAGAAAAAAATTTCCTCCGAAAAAGTAAATTGCAATCTGGCAGTTGAAAATGTCTCAACCAATCGCTCACTGATCATAGAACATGAAGCTAATGGAGAAAGATAGAATAATTTCCAAAAGAAACAACTCAAATTTGGAACACCTATTTTGAGTAAACTGAGACATATGGCTTTTAATTTTGGAAAAAAAAAAGAAAGGGTCAACCCAAATAAACATGAATAAGGTTAAAAAAAAAATAGAATATGACTGAGGTACTGATTGATCAGCAGCAGAAAGAATCAGTAAAGAAATATGCCACCACTCCACCTGTGAAACAATAACAGACAACAACAACAAAATCTGAAGCACCTACAACCACAGATGTTGACTGGTACATGAAATCTGCCACAGCATCCACTAAAACACAGAAGCCCTATTTAAACAAATTAGCTAGAAAATCAAACCTTTAGTGATGTGAGACATGACCATTGCAACCTCCAACCCATCCAAATTTTTAATGCGACATTTCACGGCTCTTAGTTCTGAAGTGATGACAATGTCTATTGATTGCTCAGCACTATTCTTATACTGTCTCAAACTTGAATGAACAGCTTCGCCAAGAAGATAGTTTTGTGCATAAAGGTTGTTTCTGGGACTCCTAATTTCTTCAAATTCAATTTCCATGAGTTCACTACCCTGATAAGTACAGGTAAAGCGAACAACTGAACCAATTCGCTGCTTGACTGTGAGTGGGGTGAGTTCAACACGAACGCCATCCATATCTGAGGATTGAAGGATTAAGAGACAAGAAAACAAAAGAACACTGGCATTCTATACTATTTGTTCTTATCTAGTATATTAGTACAATGCTGCCACCGGGACTTTCCATAGGTGTAAGAAATACACATCCTTTAGTCAGTCCTGAATGGGAGCTCTCAGCAACACAAATTCTCAAATATGCATTAAGTATCACATGGTTTCAGATAAAAGTTTTAAAAATTAAATAAATAGTTAACCAATTATCAGTAAATGAAACAGGCTAACAATTTAGATGAGACAACACTAAATTGCAACTGAATAAATATAATCAGAATGAAAATAAACTTGAAATAATGATTTGGCTAAAATGTAACAGATGGAAACAAAAGTCAATTACTTCAAAATGAGAAAAAACGAAAATTATTACCTGGAGGACCTGCATTGTCGCAATACCGCCCACTATATCCTGGTTTGCAGTAGCATGTGACACGGGAATCAGAGGATAAAGAACAACTCTCCTCATTCCCATTGCATGGGCATGGTAAACAGGAGCCCAGTACACAAGCTGACAGATCACTTGTGTTGCGATAGAAGCCAGTAGCACAAGACTGAAAGCCGATGAAGAATGTTCAAGTTCGATACTCAAAACTTTCTGACTATTGAGAATGATGACACGTCACAGGAGTTATTAGATTACCTCACAGGAGAGGCCTCCATATCCAGGAGGACAACGACAGGATTCAACTTGACTGGCAAACCCTTCCCCAGTTTGTAAAGATACAGCTGTGTCCATAGCAACATCACTCAGATATGTAGCAAGAGTCTGATCGAAATGTGAGGCGCGGATAAGAATAGCCTCTAAAGATGATAACACTGTTAGCAAATCTCGTCTTGATGCTGTTCGGGGACCATTAATATCTAGCCTCTTCCAACCAGATGATTCCCTCAGAGGAATGGATACCACCTATTAAAAAAAGATTGAAATTTCTCAATAAAATGAAAATATTTGTACTACCAAAAGGCAAATAACGATAACCAACCTGAGTTTTATTGGGCTCAGATCTGCCAAGGTTAGACCAATATATGGAGATACCGTTTCCAAAAAGAACAACATCTGTGTCATGAGTTGGTTGAGCTCCATATGGGGTCACATATCTTTGCGTGAAAGTAAGGTTACCGCCATAAGAAGAAATCTTAACACAAAAACACAGGAACACATTTAATTAAACAGACAAAGGGCATAGAGCATACCGCTCCATTAAATATTTTCAATATTACAGAAAAATAACTTACTTTATTTCCAGTAAACGATGAAGGTAGAGACCAAAAATATGATTCTGAAGTTGTGGCAGCAAAGTCATAGCCAATTTCATTTTGGGCCCAATCCACTTTAAAACCAGAGTCAAAAATTGGCACTCTATTACTGAAAGAGCAAAGGAAAGGAAAGTATCAGTAAATTGATATGGATGGTCAAGGTTTCACAAAACTAATGTTTTGAGCTGAAGTGTTATTCAAAATATTAATACCATAAAATTCAATAAGAGACAAAGTATTTCAATATACCTGTCAGTGAGAGTGAAGCCGTGGTTATTGTCAAGAACCTGCATTGGAATCTGAGTACGGTACAAACCGGATGACTGACACTGATCTGTTACACCCATACAGAAGCAACTCAAACAGCCTTCAGTATTCTCTGATGACAAGTCGAATGTGCCAGGACGACAGTAATCACAATTCTGACCCTCAACATTGGTCTTTGTGGAGAAAAGAAAACAAATAAATAAAATATTAAGGATAAGCTGAGATGTTACATCATAATGATGGACAACTGCTGGATTTACCTTGCAAACACAGCTGCCATCTGGATTGCACTGAGAACTGGCACTTCCTCTAGGATCACAGTAGCATTCACCTGAAGGCCTATCCTTGGGACG
>CABIKL010000578.1:0-21049 GCA_902196195.1 Aptinothrips rufus
AAAAAAAAAAAAAAAAAAAAAAAAAAAAAAAAAAAAAAAAAAAAAAAAAAAAAAAAAAAAAAAAAAAAAGAATGAACAAAAAAACAACATTACCTTAATATTTACAGAGTGGGAAGGCAAGATATTACCACTCAATATGTGGGACAAATTTTCATTTCGTACATTATGATACATGATTTTGCAATTATGCAATTGGGTATGTCAATGAATCACATAAAAAACTAAACGAAGATAAAATAAATAATATTTAGTCTATATGGTATGTAAAATAATTTCAGAATAAAAATATGGAGATTGCTCCACAGCATAACTCACAGAAAGTTGAAAGACAACTGGACACACTTCAAGAGTAAGGCTGACTTCCACCTACACTGAGATCTCATAATTCATGTCGTACACACTGGCTCTATCTGGAGTTGGAGTGGTGCCCCGTCTATGTTCAGTTCGCGGAGTACCAGCAGTATTCGAATTATTCTCCATAGAGTCTGACATTTCTAATGCCCGGACAAATGACATGGGCCTGCGGCGAGCATCACATGAGGTAGGCGTGGTTGGAGTTGCCATATTTTTACGCTTGAGCTGTGGAGATTGTGCAGGGGGAAGCACCGGCACCCCACCCCTCACAGGGGGGTAGTGTGCTGGTCTAAACTGCGGCTGCTGTTGCTGTGTTGGACTTGTGGGTGTTGACCTATAATAATCATAAGATCCTGGTGGTCCAGGCATTCGAGCTGGTTGTGGTTGCTGTTGCTGCTGATGCTGAACATAACTGCTGGAAGGCGTATCTTTCCACATATAGACACCTCGCTGAGGAGAGCCAGCCAGCTCTCGAATGTTATCAGATGTGTTGTTGGCACGTGAGTAAGCTGCAAGCTCTCCTTGTCGCACCAATTCTCCCTCAGATAAGAAACGCCTTTGAGGACTTCCATATCCACCTTGATTGTAACCCACTGGAGCATATCCTTGCTGAGAGTAGCTGGGCTGAGGATAGCCCTGAGGGGGCCCACCTTGGTGCACCATAGGCTGAGATTGCATTTCATAATACAGCGGGGGAGCTCCTCCAACGCTGATGAAATCTGGGCGGCGTGCCGTGGTTGGGGTGCCTGGATTGGACCTGCAAAAATAGAAAAAGAAATGAGATGTAAGTACAACAAAAATATGTAGCAAATGAAAATGTGAGATTGAACAGAGTTTTATGAGATTAACTTGGAACAAGAAATCAGCATTCAAAGGCAGTCGACTCTGCCACATTATAAATCATATATTTTATAAAAAGCCTGAAAAATTATGTTAGAAATAATTTAACATTACCAGAGCCATGAAAAGCACAAGAACTAATGTTTGTGTCAACTTCTAATAATACAACTATTTAACATGATGTCATGCTTCAGCAGTAAAGCGTGAGCAACCCAATGCGGGAAAATATATCAAACAGTACATACATTAAATGAGCTAGTAAAATAAAGTGCAAGATACAGTGGACACTCATTTCTGACAGGGAGCAAAAAGCTGCCAAAAAATTAACTGCAGAAGTCATTCAGATCACCGAAACATGAAAAGAACTCTGGCGGAATACTATAGACAATAACCAAACATCAGAAAACTGAGAACAGATCTTAATGCTTTCAGTTCTACAGCATTAATTTAGGATGACTGCAGAACGAACTATTTCTATGAAAAGAACTGCGCTAAGACCTGAAGGCAAACGAGCTGTGTGCATGAGCTCTGTCATTCACTACCTCACGATGCTGATACAACTATAAGGTATGTCGATTATGTCAAAATAAGTATTAGGAGATAAAAGAAAAACTAAAGAATTCACACCTTATAATTGCATTGCATTGTGGTGTATAAAATTAAATATCTAAAAATACTAAAAATGAAAGATGCTTAAATGCACATATGAGCATAAATCAGGAAAGGAGTAAGTTTAAACAAATCTTAAAACTGAAAATAAAAATATCCTGCAGCCTATCTGAAAATTCTTGAATTTGAAATTTTGATCACCAATGAGTCAATTTAATATGAAATGCAAGCAAATGAATTTACCAGGACACCTAAGGTCGCAGAATTTGGGAGCATAAATATTGAGATTGAACTGAATTTGATTTTCCAGGTAGTTCATGACAAAGAGGACCCTGATTGTCGATTCTAAACTCTTATTTTACACTCTCTACACTACCATTTCAATAACGCTTCACGACTACGCAGTGAGCTGGAATTAATTGTATGGTGTAAAAGGGGAGTCATCAAGGTGTCCAATAAATAAAGAGTTTCTCCAAAAAAAATAAGACAAGGGCTGGATAAAAAGGAGAGATGAGATAAAATTTCAATGCTTTGGCATTATGCACATGACTTGATGATATGATTTGATTGAAAAAAATTTGAATTCAGCTGCGCTTTACAAGGAACAGAATACACCCTCTCATGGCAATCAGCTTAGATGTGGAAGTGGAAGCACTGTATCCTCAAAATAAGTTCTCACTAGAAAGAGTAATTTCTGATTATAGTGATCAAATTGAGGCTTAAAATATTGAAATACAAAAGAACCCCAAAAAAGAAAAGAAATAGAAGGGCTCATACACCCAACGCAAACAAGAAGATGTAAAATCACAATGTTTGAAAGAAATACATTTCTTGAAATTAAAAAATTAAGAATTAAAATGAGAATAATTAGGGATGGTCTACTAAATAACCAGGAACAGTTTAGTTCAATGCTCTAGGATATGGAAGTGGTTAGAGATTGGAAAGATATGCTAACAGACATGAACATGAGACAATGCAATTACAAATATTAAAACTTTCTTTATGCATTAGTTGATGTAACAACCATGAGCTGAAAATTGATCTACAGTAATGAACATGACATGTCACTCAAGAAGGGGATTCTTCACTTCAGTCTGGTTGCAACATACATATCAAACATGGGATTTGTAATGTCAGCTCAGAGTACAACAAACTGTCTCACTTTATCCTGCCTGTGTAACATTAAATCCAAAATCAAGAATTCATCTTCCACTATATCAACGTCTAATAGCCTGGACACCCTGATTAGATAATCTACATGGACACAATGCGAGCAAATCAAGCAACATGGCCTCACTGACACAGCCTGCCACATTGATGGGCCACTTTCTTTTTTGTTTTGTATTTTTACCTTGATTCGAACTGTCCCAAGCTACTGTCACCTGTGAAACATGGCGAAATCATTCACTCTCAGGACAAAGAAGAACGAAAACGTAGTTGTGAGAAAGATATTTTGAGTACTTGAAAGCACAAACACTGAAGTCTAAAAAGTTTGGGTCCTAAAGAATTCTTATAGACAAATCTACTTAAGGAAGACCTGAAAAAGAAGAGCTCTGAGTTAAGAGCTCCGAGAAAAAATATTCAGGAAGAACACAGTCAGAAGACTTCAGCTAGCACATTCAAGCAGCAAATGGAAATGAAACTTGCAAGTTATTCGTCCATCAATAAATTTAAATGCTTGTCCTTCTTTCTGAACTATTGATGAGTGCTCATCAAACAAACCAGACAAAAGAAAAGCCGCCGACTTCAATGACCTTTTGTCAGAAGCTGAATCACTGCTTGGTTCTTCCCTGTCTCCTATCATTTAAATTAAAAAAGCATTGTTCCATAAGTTACCAGTCGACAGAACACATGGGAAAAGTGTATTTTCATTCATACATTCTTAGTAGATCATCAGATTCTGGCATATAATTTATGAACATTCCACAGACAAGGTCAAATATTTGGATTCTCTTTTATTCTGCCTATGCCATGTGCTTAAGAATAGCCCTTGAAGAGAAATGAATTTTTCATAAGAATACCATTTACCCACGCTTAATCTGAATGAGCCTTTCTATACATTCACATGTATATATTAAAAAGAAAAATGTGATTTATGTGGTCACAAAATCTTCACTTAAGACTTTCAGGAATGAGGAAATTTTGATGATAGGAATGGATTACAAAAGTGCTTCATCAATTTAAGAGTTAAGTTTGATCATGACCAACCGTGGACTGCAACATTGGATTTAAAAAAAAAACATTGATGTCAAAGAGTGAAGTGTTTTCTGAACTTTGAGGCTAAAACACAGCCAAAATTCAATTATCAGAGCAGCCCCTGTTTCACACCAACATGAGGGTAAATGCAGTGCCTTCTCCAAGAACATTCCAAACTGACGCCAAGAAAACAAATCTCACCTATGTGCAAATATCCATAAAAACATGCAGAATTTAACCAAAAAAAAAAAAGACTATTTTACTTTCAGAAAAGAGGGAAACTGCACAAAATTTTAAAGCAGGGATAAGGCTTGAAAATAATTATGATAGACGTCATTAAATAAAACTGATTCTGGTAACATCCGACAAATTCTTGTCTTAGTAAGAAGAGCTTATCAAAATTCAAGTTGTTTCCCTCTCAAAAACTTTCAATTGGAATGTCACGCTTGGAATTGAGAGAAAAAGATAAAAACAAAAGATAAATAATGCAACCCATTTCTGTGGAATGGAATAAAAGCTTACCTTCGAACAGGGCTGGACATGGCGAGGGGAGTAGCGACTCCAATCGCTTTCACCCTTTGTTGCATGGTGGGGCTTGGTGAGAGGGGGTCAGGCGTGTGACTCCTTGAGGATGGTCGTTGATGTTGCTGCGCTAAGGGGTGAGACGTCGGATGAGGGCTATTGCGCATTCCATAGCCTCCTCTCAGCTGCAGTGGATGTCTAGGTGATTCGTTAGCTTGCCCAGATGCATCCATAGAAGGAAGATAAAAATTGTTTTTGGAGCCATGACGTTGTAATGGGGGCGTTGGTTCACAGTCTTGGGACTGAGACGCTGTGGGTTCCATGTCTGTATCAGAGCCGTCACGGCCCGGTGAAAGCTATGGAGGAAAAAGAAAAGAAAGAAAATAAATTATTTTAATAGCATGCAACATATGATCAGAGGGACAAAGACAACCGATCAAAATTCAAACAAATATTGGAACAACGATAGGGCTGAAAGTTTCTGAAACTACTAAAGAAAGTCAAATTGAAAGTTGCAGTCACAAAACAGGGGAGAGTCATGAAACCAAATCATCATGGTTACTTCATTCTAAGGGTAGAATTTAACCAAAAGCATCAGAGATGGCACCAACGATGTACTGGTACTACTAATAAATTTCAAATGGGTTTAGAAATATTATAATTTTCTCTGTTTCCTACCGTACATGCTACTAAAAAAAAGCTATTTCCAATAAATTACTGCCTTATACTTTACTGGAAAGCTAGCACATAGTTACAAATATTCCTGCCTTTTTTATAATGAGAGATTTACCAACTTTTTCAAAACTTCATTTCAACACTCCTGTTACATGTACTTCTGGAACACATAAAGCCGTCATACAAATATAATACAAAATGAGAAAAAAAAGAAAGAAACTAACCTTACATCTAATAGCATAAAAAAATATTTCATGTTTTTGCTAAAATAAGCAGTTTGAGCAAAACATGCTTATCACAAGCCTTTGAATCTACAGAATACATGCATGTAATGGACTTTCAATGTACTGAATTAGATATTTCTAGCAAGAGCACAATGATCTCTTTTAGCAAGTCTTATGGCACATAAAGCACACGAAAGTCTCGACATGAAATTTAAGCTGGGGCAAATACCAAAAGGTATGTTTGATCGAAATCTTACAGAATCAATAGCTGAATGTCCCTGCGCCTTGGTCTGCTATGAAGAGATAAATATAAATATAAATCAAGTTAAAAATTTAAGATGAAATGAACCAACTTCAACTGTACAATTTGAGCTGATTGTCCAAATAATGTCAGTTCTTTCATCAGAAGCAAGAAGAGAAGATGAAGCTGACAGATCAGAAGCATTATTGTAGGCACCTTTGAAACCTTCCTCAAAATGGCTCAAAGGAGAGCGACAGTTGTTGAAAATAGTTAACACCCACCCCAAACCTCGCCATGTTTCCTCAGCACTATTCGGTTCGGATATATTTTAACTCCAGTTTGTAAATTTAATGGACACAGGTGAAAAAGATGATTGTGGAAGCTGCTTGTATCGCTACGGTAAAGTTATATGAGCATACCTTATTATATGCATTTGAGCTGGGATTTCTGACACCATTGCTGTTGTCCATGTAGGTCTTCACTTGATTTTCACCATTCTCAACAGTGGCTATGGCTGGCTGTTGGTGCTTTTTCCGTTTGCCTGTGTACTTGCTAGGATGCATCAAGCTTTAAACAAACGCAAAGAAAACAGATGACCGTAAATCAAAAGAACACGCTGCACTAAGCAAAAGATATTTGTTTATTCACATACCTAGGGTACTGTGGTCCACATAATGAATAAAAGCAATTGCCCAGACATCCTCGAGAGAAAGGATTATATCCACCCTTGAATTTACCAGTAACTTGTTCATTAGTAGTGCGGCCTCGAGCAACAAGTACCATGTGGAAGCCAGTCAATCCATAGATAGGAATGAAGAGGAGCACTATAATTCCCATGATTATCATGGCTATGATAACTGGCACTCGGTGAAGAGAGTCTTTGTGGAAGAGGACGAATCCTAAGCTTAGAGAAAAGATGCTCGCCATATGTATACTTAAGGTGACCAAAAAGAAAAAGAAATAACGATAATTGCGGCGCCCAATGCAATTGTTTACCCATGGGCAATGGTGGTCGAATGTCTGCAAAGAATGAGATTTACTTCAGTTACAACAAAATTAATGAAAAAACTTCGGTCTGCATCATTCCACACTCCAAATTCAATCGACAAAACACTAAAATCTCACTAGAAAGTGAAAAAGTTTCTAACAGAATACACAACTCACATGGATACAATGATTGCAGACACTGCAGTGTGAACACCGTGGTGGACGGTAAAACTTGCAAGTCACACACCATTTCATTCGTACAGTGATTCCATTGATCTCTATATTTTTATATAGAGGTGAGCGCAAGTCATCATCTTTGTCCTCATCAGGGGGTGCTGATAATCAGAAAATAAAAATATTATTTAAATAGAATGAAAATAGTTGAGCAACAAAGATATATCCAACGCAGTACCAACCTTTGGGTATGGCGCCAGGGTCCATGAAGGTAGCGAGAGTAAAGTTTGCTATCACAAAAAATGTGATAACTGCTTGTAAAGGAGGGATCCATGGTAGTCGGAGGTAATAATACTGACATCTGTAACAATGAATAATGGCGATGTAAGACAGCACAGCATATACACTGGTGTACAAGTGAACACGAACATAAACTGCAATGAAATTTCTAGCAGAATAGAGAGCAAATGTTTACATTATCGAACAATTAAGGAAATTCTCATACATGAACAGATATTGAAAGGACTCTATTTACAAAAGCTTAATAGAGAACTAAGGTGTGACACAATTGAGAATGTGAGACAACTAAAAGGCTGCACATGTCAGAGATGTGAACTCCAAAAGATGTATCTGGAAAACACGGTTACGTGTTCAGAATTTGCAGATCCCACAGAGAATGAGTTTAGTAGAGTTAAGCATTTCGAGCGGGAGTCATATTTTGATAAGTCAGGAAGAAGTGAATATTAATTAAAGAAGGGAAACATGTTCGTATGGGAAGAACTTTTTAAAGCCCTGGAAAAAATTGTCTGCAGTTGCCGAAAACAAAACCAAGAGAGATCAGATCACAAGAAGGGCATCTAACACCAGCTTAGTTCCTAAAAAACTGCAGCGAATGAGAAAAAAGTTAATGACACGCAACATTCTCTACATTAACATCGTGTCAGACGAAAAGGACAGAAGATTACTTTAAAATATAGTAAATGTGACACTGACACATGATAGTTGAGCGTTAAATTCAGCGATGGTACTTACGGAAAGTAGAAGAAAAGGGCTGTTACGACAAGAAGAAGAATCCAAGCAAATGTAGCAGGTATATATCTGGTCTTGAGATTGCATTTGGGCATTCTGTAATGGTTCTATTGTGTGAAATTAACATCAAGTGTTCTGCTAGCTACAAATCAACATGGCCGCTTCTTCAGGTAACAGCGAGACAATCTTTATAGAGGTTTAGTGACTTTCAAATCATTTGGGCACGCCCGGTACATGATGAATGTCTTGATATGTACAACTATTATTGAACAATGAACGATCTTATCTTGTCGATGTAAATCACTACGGTCATCAGATAAACGAAACCTATGCTTGCGACTTCTTGACGGAGAAATGCACACACATCGCCCGCCGCCCGCCCCGATCCGATGATTACGACCCCTCGATTTTCGGAAACTTGAAAGAAAAGTATGACACTTACATCAGCGCTATGATAAGATTCAAAGCTCGGAATCTTACTATCTTGAGTGTTTTAACAACCTTCAAACACGCCTTGACTGTTCAAAGAATTTCTTCATGATATCGCAGACCATTTTTGACCAGTCCTTAAACAGGGTACGTTCTCCTCAGGACAATATCCTTCCGCTCTCGGCTCGTTGTCAAGCTGTGTGTCATGGATTGATAGAAAGATTAGATTGCATTGAATTTAATCTTTGTACTTCTGAAAAAGGTAGCTGTTTACAGCTTCTGCATAGTCTTCAAAATGTCGGGTTTTGATGAAAATCCGTTCAGCGAACCGACACTGGATAACCCGTTTGAGGTAATTTGCCAGAATTCCTAAGTTTTGATGCTGCGCTGTTGATATTATTTCCGTCGTAGTTTCATTATTTGCTTGTCGCAAATTTTATCACAAAGAACTGTACACTGCAATTGTTTAACCGAAACAAGATATTGATGTCTGAGTTCTCCTTATTAGCCTCTTGGTGCAGTCAGTACCTCACACAAGAGGTAGTCTGCTTAAGACTATATACCTGTTACATTTTCTATTACTTGTCCTTAACTTACCGGTTCTGTCAGTCCTTCAAACTGAATTACTAGTTGTTAATGTGTGCAGTAATGACATCATCATATCTGGAGTGTTAGTTGGTTTGAACCCAAGAACATATGTTACTGTACTCATTTGTTGTATGGCCTGCTGGTTTCTCACTTTGGAGATTTTTTTCTTATCAGATCAAATGGCAAATGCTTTTCCTTCTTGTATTCATTGAGTTTGTCATCGAATTTTGTAGTTCTCTTGCAATCTTTTGATACCAAATTTCTATTGATTCTGTTGAAGGATCCAGCTGTGCGTCAGGTAACTACAACAACAAACAATGCTCAGCGAGGGCTCGAGGACTACAATCCATTTGAAGATCAGCGCCCTGCAGTTGTAAGTATACATTTAGCTCAGTGGTTTATTTCGTTCGCCATAGACTATCATCATTTACTCTGTATGTGAATGAACTTCCTAGGCTGCTGGCGGTGGGAAATTTCCTCCAGCTCCTGGACAGTCTGCCATAATGCAACCTTCCCAAGATGCTCAGCCCCCCTCTTACAATCGAAGCGGACAACAAACACAGTTAACCACGGCTGAGTTTCAGGTTTGAGGATTCTTTATTACATTGCATTGCTGTTACGATTTCAGTCCAATTTGTTTGTTAGTTTTAAAACATTATCTGAAAAACCTGGTTGATAATTATTCTATTTCTTATCTATCTGAGTGGAGGGAAACTTAATTCTTTTTCTTTTTGCTTCTTTAACATGCCTTTCATAGATGGAATTACAGGTAAGAACATTACTGTCTATGCAATTCCTTATTTGTCTCACAGTTAATTTGAAAGATTTTATGTCCTGCTTTATTTTTCTTTATAAGCAAAGTATAAATCTAGTCTATCTCCTCATAGATGCTTAGCTAGTAGTTCTGGAATGCTATGGAATAGTTGAATGCTAAATTTCTCACAATTATGAAAATATACTACAGGTGTAGATTTTTATGCTTGAAACACTTGTGTTTTGGATGCTTTTCTTTGTTCCCATCTCCTAATTGTAACCAGCTAAAGAGTATTAATTCATTCTCATATCATTATCTTACTGACTATCTTTAGGTCAAAAGTCTATGCCGAAGCACAAATACCTGAATCTTATGTTTTTTTTTTTTTGCTTTTAGCGTCGTCAGGAAGAGCTTGAGAGGAAAGCCCAGGAGCTTGCAAGAAAAGAGGAGGAATTGAAAAATGCACCTTACAATGGTATAAAATTGCTTTCTCGACCCAAATCCCTTCTTTTGAGGTTGGATTGGGGAATATTAAAATTGACATGTTTTCTTTTGGCGTTTCTCAGTGAGAAGAAACAACTGGCCACCTTTACCTGAGAAGTGCTGTTTCCAACCATGTTTCTATCAAGACATAAGTGTGGATATACCTCATGAATTTCAAAAAATTGTGCAACAGTTGTACTATGCTTGGATGTGTGAGTTCTTCTTTAAATTTGAATGCCACTTCATAATAATTTAACTGAGGATGTGAGTAGATATATCTAATATTCTATTTCTGAACTTCTGTGCTTTACTCTGTTCACAGTCCATGGTTGTGTGATGGTTTTAAATATCCTGGGTGGCTTGGCACTTTTATTCAAGGCAGCAGATTTCAATACATTTGGATTGGGAATCCTGTACTTGATTTTGTTTACACCCATCTCATTTCTGTGTTGGTTTAGACCTGCATACAAAGCTTTCAGGTAAGGAATTAGAGCTACTCACTGCTTTTTTTAGATGATTATAAAAGAACAGCTTCACCAATCTGCTATTTTGACATATTTTAATTACTATGTTTATTTTTTTCATTGCAGGAGTGACAGTTCGTTCAACTTCATGGTTTTCTTTTTTGTGTTCTTCTTTCAACTTCTGGTTACTGTTATTCAAGCTATAGGCATTCCTGGATCTGGAACTTGGTTGGTATTGTAATTTATCTGATTTATCTGATGAAGGTTTTATTGCACTTCTCATCTTATCTGACGACTTCTTAATTTCTTTTCTCAGTGGAATCCTCTTGGCATTACGCACCTTTGACAAGTCTGCTTCAGGTGTAACTGTTGGAGTTATTTTACTCATTGTTGCTCTTGGCTACGTTGCTGCTGCTGCAATGGATATTCTTTTAATATCCAAGGTTTGTGTGAAACAATTTGAGTTTTGTAGTGTCATAGAAACATGAAACTGCGAGAAAGATTTATTGCCTTTTTCTTTCTCTTTTAGATACACCGTATATATCGCAGTACTGGAGCCAGTTTTGCGAAAGCTCAGCAGGAATTTGCCAATGGCATTCTAAGCAATGAAACCGTGCGCAGTGCTGCCAGTGACGCAGCAGCTGCTACAGTTCGAGCTCAGATGTCTCAGGCATCTAGTCGCTACTAACTGTCCAATTGACTGCATAGAAAGGACACAGTATTCTTTAAGTTGTATTCTTTCCTGTTTTTTTTTTCATCTTTTTTTTTAAATTTTAAACAATAGCAATAGATTTGTTCTGTCTTTCAAGTGGACATTTTCTTGTAATTCTTTAGTCACCATTATCCAGTCTTACATTTATGTCTGTAAAATGTGAGATGATACTTTGGACTTAAACTGGTTCAGATAATGAGTCCATTATATTATTGATCAGCTTGCATCTTTTTCTGAGCTGAGCAAGTTAGTTGCTTCATAGTTTTAATGCTTGAATCAAATTTTTTCCTCATAAAAGTGATTTTGTCTTAACATGTTCATTGTTTCTGAATAATCAGAACTGTTAATTTGTTATAGTATATCTTTGCAAGAATGATTAAATTTTTATTGTATGCGAGAACTGCAGCTTTAATTCCCTAACTATTCCTAAAAGGCAGTTCAGTTTTTCATTCACAACATTCAGTTTTCAACCTGTCCATCAATAATAAGCTTATTGACTTTTAGTAACATTGGTTGGTGAAAGTGCATGCATGTGTTTATCTGTGGCAACAGTTGTTCTTGGTGCTTGCACGATGCTTGTTATTATTGTGACCATTAATATTTCCACTATTACCACTGAAGGTTTCGAGTGCCGTTGCTGGCAGCTTTTAGTAGCAGAGAACAACAATCAGATTTTCTTTTGGTTTCAGTAACTTGATCATTTTGACAGAAGTGTTTGTTATGGATTGCAATTCTGTTTTCTAGAGGTAAAATTATGATCTCAAGACAGTTTTAGGTCTTCAGTCACAATTGTGGATACTAGATGGAAAAGATTTTTAGTGTGAATGAAACAGTGAAATGTGTTGTTAACTTTCACTTTGTTGAATGAGAATAGCGTTGTATATTTTATTTAATTAAGCCATCGACAATTGTGATTACTTTCTCCAGTAGATGGAAGATTTAGAGTGTTAAAAATATTCCATGGAAATCAGATTTTGAACTATTTGATGATTAAAGGAAGTAGTGCTATCTGTACTTACTTTGATAATTCATGTGTTTGAAATAGCCTACATGGTGCCAAGATGACTGATATGGTGTTATGAAAAAATCATCTGTAACTGTAATAACACCATTTTTTATTTTGGTATTCCTTTTTCCCCCTTGAACTATCTAATTGATGTTAAAATATCCTCTTATTGAGCTTTGTGTGGAATTTTACAGTACGCAGTACAGAATTTCAGGTGTGAAGATCTCATTTTTGTTGATGCAGTCTGTTGGTGTCACCACCTTTTTTGAATGAATGAAACGAGACCTCAGAAATTCTGTACTGGGTACTATTTTTTCTCTTTGATGTCATCGTTTACATAATGCGTAGTTGTTTGAATTGAACGTGAACATTGTAAATGTTCAATATATTTGCAAAACTTGTTTCAGTTGCATCATATTGTTCTCTTCACTACAGCTTATTGTATGTATGGTCACAACTAAAATGCACGTTACTAATAGAGCTTGTTCTCGTGACCCAATTTCAAAATGTCTTATTCACGTATATCCATTCATCTTACTCTTGGGCTGGGTAGGTTTATCGCCCAAAACATGTGAACTAATGCTGTAGATGAGATTTTGAGCTTTGCTGGATGGATAAATCTTCAGCAGAAACTTTAAAGATGAGAAATCTGTCAATTTAGTTTTCTTGTGAAGGTCCCAGTTTCTTTTTATACTCTTAGCTAACAATTCCATCCACAATTTAAGCTTCTACAGTATGTAATACTATTTGAAAATTTGTGATTAAATAAAAAGCCGTGAGTTTCAATTTGACTTTTATACAGATATGCTGTTTTTATAAACTGAACCCAAATGAACTTTCCTCACCAAATCTCACAGAGGCCAAAGTATAAAAAAAATACAAGTATTTGGATGGCAGAAAAAAAAAGGTGAAATAAATAAATTGTTTCGGTTTAAGATTTTAATATTAGCATATGAACAATCACTTGCGGGGGGCAGTTGGTGCACTCTGGGTTGAGGACTTTGAATCCCTCATGGATGCAGACCTCCTTCTCTTGATTTCCTCCTTGCGACGAGCTTTGGCTTCCTTCTGGCGCTGGGCTAGGAGTTTAGCATAGTCTGCAGCCTGTTCCTTGCGCTTCAGAGCGCGCTTCTTCTTCAAAGCCAGCATGTGCCTCTTACGCTGCAAGGATAAAATTCACTCTGTTGTCAAGATCACATTAAATACAATACTATAGAAGAGTGAGAATGAAGTCAGGAGGCATCTAATCTCAAAGAGCCTGAAGAATTGTATGCAGAATTCAAATTAAGGACAGGACCTTCCATTCTCTAAACTAAGCTATAACTACTAATATATCAGCCTTCCTGAAATAGATCACTGCGCTCAAATACAATACAACACGTAATGAGAAATTTGATGGACGGTGCTCATGAGACTTGGGATGTCATATTACATACTGTCAAATACCTAAAATTAAAGATTTTTTTTTTTTTTTTTTTCAGCATTGTGGCTGTTGCAATAACACAACAGCTCGAATGAGAGTCATGTGGTAAGAAACAGCATTTCTTTACCATGCAAAATGAACATGCTGAACACATGAGTGTAGAGCACTGCTTGAGCATGGAAAATAAAAACCACAGTAGCAAATGAGCAGCAATGGTGCTCAAAAATTGGTTGCAAACTGAAGGACATGGATGTGAACAGCTTGTAGCTGTTGCAATAACACAACAAATCCAAAAGGATGTCATGTGGTAAGAAACAGCATTGTTATACCATGCAAAGTGAACGTACTCAACACATGAGTGTGGAGAACTGCTTCAGCATGGCGCACCATTATAAAAATGACCCTTCTACACTAGGACATAAAGTACTATTAATACTATAAGATGGTTATTTTTACCTGAAGAGCTAGAGGTGTAATGAGACGCTGGATCTTGGGGGCCTTGAAGCGCTGCTTCTTGCCTTCCTTTTGGGGCAGCGGCCTCTTGATGACATACTGACGAACATCATCCAGCTTGGTCAGGTTGAACAGCTTACGAATCTTGCTTGCTCTCTTAGGTCCAAGACGGCGTGGAATGGATTTGTCTGTCAGGCCAGGAATTTCCTACAAAAAAATACACAAGCGTGAAGCGACTGGAGTATGTGAGAGATGCACTAACATGGACATGAGTACTATTGTAAAGCTTACCTGTTCACCTTTGCGTACAATAACAAGAGAGAGAACACTAAGGTTGGAGTCAACAATGCAACCACGCACAGACTTCCTTTTCCTCTCACCATCACGACGAGGACGGTAACAAGAGTGGCCCTTTGAGAGGAGCAGGCGAACACGGCCTGGGCAAAAAGGTTAGCAAGAAAATAAGATTCGAAGTCAACATACAGGTTGAGATATTTGTTGTTTCTATCGTACACTGAGCATAGCCCACAGATGGCCCACTCAAATCATCAATAGAATTATTTTGCCATTCTCCAGAACGTGTCCATAAAATAGATATACAGACTCTGTTAGAGTATGGCACTCAGTGATATGTCTACTTACTATTAGTGAGGATACCCTGCTTCATCGGGAAACCTTGTTTGTCATTTCCACCAGTGACTCGGACAACATAACCTTTCCACTCATCACCAAGAAGATCAGCTTCAACTTCTGCTCCCATACGCTTTTCATAGAAGATACGGAGTTTGTGTTCATCCACAACTTCGAAGAGCTTCTGGGCCCCCGTAGCGGGGAACGCTACGTTCAACTAAAACATAAAAAAAACAGGCGAGAAGTGAACATGGAACATGGCTTAGAACAAGCTATGTTTACTTGAGTGGAAGAATAGGCCAAAGTATTCGCCTGAGAAACCAAATCGAAAACAAAAATTAACGCTAACAGCTCAATGAGAAACTAGCCTGGAAAAAGAGGCAAATAAAAGGCTGTCACGAAATATCTAATGTTTATGCGACGACACACGCGATATAGATAACATAAACACAACCTAAACCGCGAGCTAAGTTTGATAAATAAGTAAATATCGAAATGACTTCATTTCATGTACTGTATCTTAAATCCAAGCAGCATATATTACCCAAAATCAACCGGCACATTGTTTGGGAAAGTTCGAGTACGAATCGTCAACATGAGCCAGGTTAGAGCGGCTTGAGTTTATCCGAATAAAAGAATAGCCATCGGCTTACTACCACCAAGATTTGCCAATTCTATGGATGATGGGTAGGTAATCGAACTTTACTCCAAGCATATTGATGGAAATAAATACGCAAACTACAATTTACCTTCATATTTCTGAGTTAACTTAAAGTGCAGCGCCACGAGCACAAATCGCCATAACCTAAGAGCAGGAAGAAAAGGACCGGCAACCGGAAACACCGAACACAACTCGCTGAGCCGATTCAGCCGATTGTCTCGATCTCGAAGTCGAAGGTCTGTGGTCTGTGGCCAGGATCTAGAACTATGAATAGTGATAAAAGCTTGATAGAAGCAACTTTGTGATTTTGCATCAGAACGTTACGAATGCCAAATGATTGAAGAAAGAAATATCTTACCTACAGACCACACTTATGCAGTAAAACAAGGTCATGAGGCCTTATACAGAATCTGAATGTGGATTTGAATCAGAAACATTCCGTTGCCAGCTGTCGAAGCGCAAGATTTGATCCAAAGCGCAGCAAATGACATTAAGGCCTCACCGAGAATTTTCCATTCACGTAATGTGATTCGCTGGTGAACTTGGGTGAATTGGCAAAGTCTGCTTTTAGGTTTGTGCAGATATAATTGCTCTCTGGTTTGTGCTGTTTGTGCGGGCGAAACTCCCGGGAGTCCCGTAACTCTTGACGCCGGGCGTAATGTTGTGTTGTTCCGGTTGTTCCCTCGCCGCGAAGTTCGCGAGGTGGTGACGTTCGTTTCAAACTACAGTCAGTAGTCGACGCGCAGTCAGTGGAGACGCATGTGGATGTAAACTCTGCAACTGCCATGAAACGTCGTGATCCTGACGTTTTAATGGCGTTTTGATGAAGTTTGAGAGACGTTAAGTGGTCGTTTATAACAGGCAAGACACAACGATGGCCAAGGCACTCATCCAATCGTGATAACCACTGTGCGTTCTAATATTTGGCCATGAGAATTACCCTCCGCCTTGTAATATCAGGTTGGTTCACATCTAAAACGGTATTAAAGGAGGTGTAGAGTGGTTGTTAGGCAATTCCAAAGATAGCCGATAAGTAGAAAAGAAATGGCAAATTATGTTCACTGAGCATGCGCAGAGAGCAAATTTTCTTCTTTCTTTGCTTCTACCAGCTAAGTACCCCCGAAATACACAATTGTACCAGACATATCTTTGAAATGGCAGAAAGCAAGCAAGGGAGAAATAAGCTCTGACATCTTGCTCTTTGGAGAAATAGGCAAATCGGCAGTCGCTTTGCCCACGATCGCATTTTTTCCCACGACGAAATAAAAATGTCGAAATGTGAAATGTCGCGTTGGGATGCCTTGACTGCGTTGAACAAGCTGTCCTGACGTTTAGGGAATCCAGGCGGGTGCCTGTTGCAGCTCGCCTCGGCCTTCCACTTCCAGTTCAATCTGCTGGGGCTGCGCGCGGAGATCAACTCTCAGCTCAGTGAGGAGCCCAGCACCGCCTCCTCGTGGGTGTCACCGCCAGGGCCGACATGGCAAGCCCCGGACGCCACCGCGTCGCCGTGGATATGGCCGACCGAGGACGGGAACCAAGCGCAGGTGCAGAATGCCGGAGCTGAAGTCGAGACCAAGGTACGACAAGGGTACGAGGGATGCCGCTCGCCCCCACGGGTTGGTTAGGTTAGGGTTAATTTAGTTTAATTTAGCTTTAAAAATTCCTAGGGGGAAGATCAACTTATCTCTACAGTAGTGAGAAATGACTGCTCGAGGGATCGAAGCGATGTCGATTCGATATCGTTTCAATGCGAATTTCTTCGAGTCCACATCGTTTCGATATCGTTTCAGTAACGTTTCAAAGACACATATCTCAGTGGGTATGGCCTGCACGAAGTATAGGGACGACTCTCCTTGCCGTACATGATCCTTTTAATCAAAATCCCCGTTACCCATCACGCTCATCAGAATGACTTTCGAAAGGACCTGTCAAAAGTGCTTGAGAAAAGTCCTTGATGGTTTGACTTGATGATATTATTTTTGACCGCAGGTATGGGCGTCCCATGCCGACGAGTCGCTGGCTGTGCAGCCTCATCGTGCGGTGGACGATGCCGGGGCTTTCGCCAACTGGATGGCGGCAGGCTTGGCCTTCCCCGGCGATGCTCTCGGAGACCCTATCCTCAGTAGTTTCGGCGGCAACCGCGCGCAGACCATCTTCAGCGGTCTCCAGAACAAAGAGGATGGCGTCGTCTTCACTCTCTTCACGAGGTGGGTGTCGTCCAGTGAGAAATGTTTTGTCGAAATTACATCGTTTTTCGTTGATCGATCTGGATTTGACGTCGACTCGACGAAATTTTCTACCATCAAATCGACGAATTATCGATGTCGACGTCGATGCGATGATCCATTTCTCACGGGTTGAGTCATAGTTCATTCCAGGTCACAGTTATTTGGTGATGCAGTCCTACGAATGTACAACAGATATTATACCGACCCACCACTGCTTTGGCTCAAAAACGTCACAATTTGTAAAAATCTTTCGAAAAATTTGTGGGGTTGGTGAATATTTGAATTCCATATAGCGCGCAATGTAGTGGCAGGGCACAAAGTGAGAAAAGTACATGAATCAGATAAAACGTGAGCATTATTGGTCCAAGCGATGATGCCTTGATACCCTACATGTCATGTCATGCCAGTCAGGCAGGGTCCCTGCTTGCAAACCGTACTTGTGTTATGTAACGATGTAACGCGTACGAAAACCCTATTTCGCCACATGCGCTCTCAAAACCGTCAGGGTACCCGTGAGTTCGTAGCGTCACGTAATAAGTGTACGGTCCCCACTGAGTGAGTATGCAGCCAGACGTTTAAGTTTGCAATCTGTCATGATTTATATCTGTTCGTATGCATCATTTGAGCGAAACGACAGGCAGCGTTCATGACAAGCCTTCGAGAGCCGTATGTAGCTCACCAGCAACAGTGAAAGGACAGAGGACGAATCAAACAGGAAACTCGGGAAAAAGCAGTCTGTGGCAGTAGAAACATAACGTTCATCCGTGTTCGTGTGGCATCAGCGTGCGTAACAAGCGGGCGCAGTATAGATCACAGTATTAGATCTCGCCAGCCAATACGGGCACGGGTATCCCCGGTAAGAAATGGGTGGTCGAAACGACGTCGACGTGATATCGTTCCGGTGTAAGGTCCGTCGATTCGATATCGCTTCGACATCGTTTCGACCACGAATTTCTCACTGGGGAGGGAATGACCACAGGTTTGAGAAGCGTCCCCGTGAGAAACGTGATATCAAAACGATGTCGAATCGACATCGATTCTGCGATTTCGATGTCGTTTCGCCATCGTTTCGACATCGATTTTGCGATTTCGATGTCGTTTTGAAATCGTTTCGACGTCGAAACTAACCTCATTTCTCACTGGGGTGCGCAACAACGGAAAGAACGGAAACATTCGGACGGCTGAGGGATGACCAAGCTCCGACTTTGTAGAGCGAGATAAGTGTGGGGGAAGAAGGGGAGCCTCAAAATTAAGGGTATAAGGGGCGGTGGAAGGAAATTGCTGAAATTCGGGGAAGAGGCAACGGCTTGAAGGGCCTTGTGGTGCCGCCCCTGTACTGTATAGAGAGCCTGGAAGGAGAGAGGCGACAACTGTCATGGCGGCAATGGTCCTGGCAGCCACTGGGATACAGCTGGGGACAGCGCATGCGCAATGCCTCGCTTCCTGGGCGCGCGGTGAGGGTGCGGGGTAGAGCGGACACAGCTGGATCCCAGGCCCGCTGCCGCCATGACAGTTGTCGCCCCTCTCCTTCTAGGCTCTCTAGTACTGTACGATGTGGGTATGCACAGCACTGCATTATACACAGCGACCATTTATGGATCGGTGTTCCTGTCGTATTCGTAGCGGATCCGCATAACATTACGCACGATTTCCGCTTTAGGGAGGATCCCTCGCCAGTCCAGCTGCTCGGCCGCGATGTGTCCAGCGTGCAGAGATCGACGTTCAGCGCCAAGCGGCCCTCCAAGATCGTCATCCACGGCTTCACGGCGAACGCGAGGAAGGGCTCCGGCGCGGACCTCGTCAAGGACGGTACGGACATGACGATGGAGGTGGAAAAGAGGGGGGGGGGGGCCTCGAGTGCTCAGTCAGACGTGTAAACATGTGTAGAAAATTTCAGTGTTGTTAGAAATATTGATATTTCACATCGCTTTCGAAAGAAATTTAAGATAACCGGAGCGCACCATTTCGTGCACAGTTGCGCAACAGTGCATGCAATTCTACACACCGTGCACAGTATCAGCTTGCGCACAACGCGTTTGTACGCAATTTAAGCACAGTAAAAAGTACGCACCCCGTTAGTGGGCGTCATATAGTTTCACGTCACCTCGCACTGCAGCAGGGTATAATTTAACGGGCACCAGGGTTTGTTTGGGCAACCAGCGATCAGGGCAGCAGTAACTAAATGAAATTTGGGCAGTAAATTTGGGCAGTAAAGTAAATGAAATTTGGGCAGACTTTTGTTTATAGGAGGGGGAATTAAAATTGGGCAGTCGTGACAAAAAAACTAATTTTCCTTAAATTATACCCTGCACTGCAGTCCTGCTCCGTGCGGCCGACGTGAACGTGATCCTGGCGGACTGGTCGGGCGCCGACCCCAGGTGGTACCCGACGGACGTGCTGGAGACCGTGCCGATGGTGGGCGGCCAGGTGGCCGAGCTCATCAAGGCGCTGATCGCGCAAGGCGCCGCGGCGGACGACTTCCACATCATCGGGCACAGCCTGGGCGCGCACATCGCCGGTGCGGCCGGCAGCGAGGTGCTGGGGCCGTCCAGGGCGGGCAGGATCACAGGTGAGGTGACAGCACCAGCCGCGAGAGGACCGCACCGCAGGGAGAAACGTTTTGTGGAAATTAGATCGCGATCATGTCGATCGATCTGGATTCGAATTTTGTAACCCAAATCGACGAATTGTCAAATGTCGACGGCGATTCGATGGTCCATTTGTCACTGGGGTACTCAAAATCGATGTCCCCCCCCCCCCCCCCCCCCCCCGGGGTGCCTCTCCGGTGCCCCGCACGGTATCGCTAAGTAAAGCTGTACGGTAGGGATAGCGAATCGATTGGAACGGTTCTTTCACGGCGGGAAGTCGAACAATTGATCACTGCAACTAAAAGCTCCCGAAAAATTTTCACTCCAAAGTTTCAAAAATTCTTGCGTCGCGTCACAGGCAAACCCTACAATTCGGATTCAAAAATTCCATTTTTAACCTCCGTTCATTCGACTCTGTCGAGTTACAAGTTTCTCGCACGGTCAAGTCGCCAATCTAATCAGTTGACTGTCAGGTGTCAAATCAAGTTAAATTTGTTTTTCGTTTTTCGTCCGTAGTCAGCCCCAGGTCCCGCCGTGCTACTTGAACTTGAACTTGCAGGGCTGGACGCGGCGCGCCCCATGTTCGAGGGGAACACTGGCGACCACCGCTTGGATCCGTCGGACGCCGGCTTCGTGGAGGCGATCCACACGGACGGCGGCTTCCTGGGCATCGTCCAGCCCGTGGGGCACGTCGACTTCTACGTGGACGGAGGCATGCACAAGCACGCGGACTGCGGCGTGGACATGTACGGTGAGGGAGGATCTTCGGTACAATGCCC
>CABIKL010000579.1:0-21034 GCA_902196195.1 Aptinothrips rufus
TCATATTAGAGCTCCACCAGAGTGGAAGTAATAATAATAACAATAATAATAATAATAATAATAATAATAATAATAATAATAATGGCTAGCCTGCCGGCCGGGGTGCCGGTCAGGTTAAGCCGCAGGCCGTGACGCCTCCCTTCCAGCATTCCGCGGAAAGATAACTCCAAACTCTGGACAACTGTACACTTCGTCTCATCCGTGCGCTTCAAGGCTTCTCATTACGTTCTGCATCATCACCTCTCCGACTCTGGAGCCCTGCCGAGCCCTGGCCTGGCCACAGCCACCCAGATCGCGAACCAGATGACGTCATACGGCCACCGCCACGTGGTTTCCTTTAAATCGTGCACCCTGGAGGGAGAGGGAGCGCGCTCAAAGACGGAATGAAACACTGAGAGGGTGGCGGGGCGTGGCGGGGCGTGGCGGGGTCTGTCCTCCAGGGAAATACGCTCGAGTTCTACACTGCGTGGGAATAAATAGCACACCACACCACATACGGCAGCTCATCAAAGCAAGTAAGTTGGGCTAACACCGCGAGGAGAAGAACACGGGAAGAATTTTCGTCAGTCCAAAATCAACTTAGCGGCAACTAGTCCACAGCGTTACCTAGGATCCAGCCGGAATAGAGGCGAGTGGCCTTGATAGATGGAGAAGACATGAGAAGCTCTTCTCAAAGTCAGCCCGCCTGGACTGACCGGGAGACAGGCTCGCAGATAATTACACCAATCACGCCCCCCGATGACGTCACACAGTCAGCGAGAGGTAGCGCGGGCCGCACCGCAAAAAGTAATCGGAGTCTTGGGGGGAAAATATACAACTGTTTTTCGTTACGAAAATCACGTAAAATCACAAGATTATTTTGTAAAATTGTAACTAAAGTTCGTTAACACGTAATTATAATCATAACGTGTTTTACATATTTTCGTAAAATTACAATACAGAAATCGTCAAGTATGAAGTATGAACAAAGTCTTACAGACACCATGCAGCAGACACAAACAATTCGTAAAATAAATGTCACGAAGAATGTTTCATCATTTTACGCAATAACTTTTTGCAGCGCACAGCGCAGGCAGGGGTTCTAAAAGTGGACAATCTGTAGACATACTCTAGTAGTGTCGCAACGTTTTGGCAGCTCATGAAGGAGCCTCACAGACTGAGCACAGGACGGTACACCTCGAGGTGCTCAGGGCTCAGTAGCCAAGTGTAGTAAGTATGCAGGGTACCGCAGGCCATAGGCCACCTGGCTGCCCGGAAACAAAGCGAGCGGAAACGGCGACGACAGTTCCATCCAGCGGCGAGGTGGGAGGGGGCGGGGCGGGGCGGGGCCGCCAGTGGACACGCGTCCTTCCCTGCCGTGACCAGTACAGCCGTTTAAAATGGCGTCCAACTCATTTGCATTGAAGTGAAAATGACATCGAAATGATGTCGAGGGAAGTCCTGGAGCGGCGACATTTTCTGTCACTACAACATCTCATGGGATCGTGTTCCAAACGCGTGGCCGCGAGTTTACTTCCTTGTGAGCACGCAGAGTCTGCGACTACTTAAAGCGGAATCACGCTCGAGCCGGAACAAGAGACAGTGGTATGCAAGCAGTTGCTTTTCATTTCCCAGGGGAGGTTCCTGCAGTTGTCAGTCCCGCGCTGCATACTTTTGAAGATGGCGGTACACGATTCGTCGCTCCGACATGTGACTGTAGTAACAGGCCTACAGTCACATGTCGAAGAAGCTTTCGACACCGCTTTCCAAACGAGCCACTTCCTCTACGTATCGTGCGGACCGTGAACATGACTGGGACACACCAAGGAGCTGCCCTAAGGCTCTCCGCGAGCGAGCTCTAGTCTGTGTCACGGGTTCTTTCTTTCGTGTGACAGTACCGCTGTTATAGAACCGCGCGGAATGACCAATCAAGTTCCCGCAATCGCCGCGTCCCGTTACGACGGCAACCCCGGCCTGCCCAGCCAGTCAACTCACACCTCTGATGAGCAGGGCTTAGCCTATCGCTCGCTGCGCGTCACGTGGCAGACACATCACGGGCGCAGATAGTCTCGCGGGGGCGTGTGCGCGTATGTGGTTTTGAGGCTGACGGTACCTGCCACTGCCGATGCGGCTGACGAGCGACAGCCACGGAGGCACGAGACAATGCGACAGGAGCCTAACCTGGATGAGCCGTGCCCAAGGGCTAACCACTAACCACTCGAAAAAAATCTTATACATCTCCACAAAAAAAAAATTCATTTAAAATCACTCAAAATCAGGCTAAATCACTCTAAAATCACGCTAAATCATTTTGAATCACAGTAAAGATTTATAATTTTTTAAATCTTGTACACGTTTTGGGCTAGTGGTTACCCCTTGGCCGTGCCCCAGGCCGGATGCCAAGTAGTATCTGGCGGGTACGCGCCTGAATTACCCATGGATGTTACTTACGAGTGTTATTATTTTACTAAATCGCGGGTTAAGAAGGTATAGGTAGGGCAAAAAGTTTCACAAAACACTTTTGAGCTAGGAACTGAAATAATATACTTACTACCGTGCCGCGTACAACACGCTAACGGGTTATGTACTTTTTGTACATAACTTATGCACATCTATGCATACGTAACGTAACGTACAATTGTGTACATAATTATGGACAATTTATACGCAGTGTTGGACCCGGTAGAGTGAATACCAATACCTGGCGGCTACCGCGAGAAAGTGCCGCGAAGCCCCCTACCCCGGATCCGCGCCTGGCCCGTGACGCCTGTGGCGGTGGCTGCAGCGGCACAGCACGGGTCCACACAGCTTCCTATCATCCCGGTGCGGGTAGTGAGGTCGCTGCTGTTATCGCGTGGATTATAGTATCTATCTAGAATCTAATGGTCTAGCGCGGTGTGCTATACAGTTCGAAGGGCCAGAACCTCACACGCGCTCACAGCTGCCCCTGACCCACCCCGCCCCGCCCCGCCCCGCCCCGCGAGACCAGACAGATCGTCTCGGCCATTGACACCCAGATGCACCAATACACTGCCAGTCAATGCCAGCAAACTAGATCTGAGATAATACTAAGTCCCAGAGACGCGCCTCGGAACACATCGTATCGAAGATAAGATTTGCTCAGTTACAGTCAAATCCTTTGTCAAATCCTTGATTTGAACAACTGGAAACCGAAGTCTACCCCTTTCGCAACATCCGGATCACAGTCACAGCGGTAGTTTTCAAAGAACGATGACATTTTTTCGCCACTATCGAGATTTACTCAAAGTTGTTCAGGAATAAATTTTCCTAGAGCAAAATTTGCAATGGTCGCATCTACTCAAGAAAAATCTCATTATTCGTACAAGGAAAATTTCCTCTGCAGACAGTGATTTTTATTTCTGCAAGTTACGAAATTTTGTCCCAATGAGGCCGTCTTCTAAGCGAATGGAGCTCTGCTAAGGAGGTCCTTCAGCCCCCTAGAGCCCTGAGCCGGCCACGGGGACGGGGTTGTGGGAGGCCAGTGTGCGGCCAGGGCCCGCAGCTCGGCCCGCCACGACGACGGCTAAGTCGTCATGTTGACTCAGCTCTAGTATATAGCGGTGGAGCGGCAGGCCATGGGCACGGCACACAGCCACGATGAGGACGTGCAAGTGCGTGGGTCTACACTGTGAGAAACCTGACGAATAAATACTTCGCAGTCATAAAGAATTTGATGCACGTGTGGTATGAGGCGTTTCTTTATAGTTGCGAAGGATTCTCTTCGCAAATTACAAAGTACATACTTTGCATCGCGAAGAAAACGCCCTGTAAGAGTTTGTAAAGCTTGCGATGAATAGGGTAGTCCGGAGATAGCCTGAACGGAAGTTGAGAAGAAGTCAAGAACACCAAAAGCGGAAAGGCAAGAGTCGGTATGAGAAATCACACGCGCGGGGTCGGTCGAGTCTTTCCATCTTGGTAAGATTGAAGCACTCGCCTACGTCCTACGTGCGTGTAGTTTCTCATACCTTCTCTTTCCTTTCCTCTTTTGGTATTCTTGACTTCCTCTTAACTTCCGTTCTGGCTATCTCCGGACTACCCTATTGTCTTCGCGGTACAGAACATATTTTCATTCTAATTCACGACAATGCAAAGAAATGCTTCATATTGAATATGATTAAAATTCTCTGTAATAAATGGGAAGCATTTCTTGGTCACGATTACTGCAGCCTAGTCGTGTTTGCACGGCGAGATAATCAGACCGAACGCTGCCTCGTTCTTTAAAGACTATCTCTGTGCCGTGTGCATCCGCAAGGCGTGGTTCAAAGCAGGATTTAGCGACCTACTATCTCTCTATATCGCCGGTCGCCGGGGGACGAGAAGGATCTCCACCACTGAGAGTGAGGCGAGGCACGGGAGGAAACCCGCGCCAAAAGTAAGTCAGAGAGCGTCAGGCATACTATTAGTCGAAGCCGAGGTCGAAGCGCTCCCACTCATCGACGTACTTCTGGCGAGCTTTCAGTCACACTCAGAAAATTAGGTCTCGCGTCTAGTTAGGTGCGAGTAAAGTGTGAACGGCTCGAGATCTCTCGTCATGTACATGCACGTGCCTCTGGGGGCTGTCCCCAAAGTGTATGGACGGGTAATTAGAGTTCACGGACAGTTGCCTAACCTGCAAGCGAACAATGCTCGGACAAATGAGGGAGGGACTGATCACGGACTGAAGGGTGATCGCTTTTAGCTCGGCCGCCTGCCCTGCCGTACTCTCTGACGACGAGCATTTGCAGCCCAGTTCAACAGGGGATACTCCCCCAAAGACTACCGCCCAGTGGTGAGTCATGGTGTCCCATATCAAGCCTCCTTTCCGCATTCCTTAAGGAGCGGATCTTGAGACGGATCCTGTGCAACCCTGGGGCCTTTGGGACGTCATATCCCTCGGCTCGTCTCGAACCCGCAGCTGCAGCCCGCGGCAACCTAGCAAGGAAACCACCTATTCTCTAATGTCCCCCCTATAGATTTAATGCACTCAGAGGGTCCAAACCAGTCCAAACTCGTCAGGCTTATCCTTATCATGCACTACTTTCATTCGCCTCTTCGCACGATCACTGGCTTGTATTATGTTGTCACGCAACAATAGCGCTCTCGATCCCGGTTAGGACTCGCAGAGAGAGATGAACCCAAATAAGAATGACGACACTACGCACTTAACGGAGCAATACAAAGGTTACACAGAAGACTTGATTGCGATTTTAGTAATCTTTGTTGGGTTCATAGTTGTAAGACGATACTCCATGTAGTCCCTTCGTTTTGAGCGAGACCTAGCCTGCGGTATGAAAATAATAGCACTTACCGAATTAATAATTTGAGGAAACAGCCGAAGCCCCGGCAGGTGGCAACTTCACCAGTGTAGGTCACCGTCATGGCTCAAACCACAATGTCACTTAGTCCAACAATTAATAATGAGAGCACTCTGCTTGCACTTGTCTTCCCGACGACCACCGGCGGCAGTGAGGTTAGTTCCGTCGCATTGCGTCACGGGCGATGCCGGCTCGTCATCTGTTGTGTCGTCTGCTCACAACACAACAAACCAGTGCTGCTGTCAGGATTGTTGTCACGACGGTTGTCGTTCGCTGCCATGAGGCGATGCTCCCGCACCGGCCGCGGTGAAGTCGGGTCGGACCCGGCAGCAGGCTTGCGGGCACACACGTGGCCGCCACCCGCCTCCCCGCGAAACGCCGTGCTTAGTCCGCGGCTCCCATTCCTACTCGCCAGCTTGTGGCGGGGCGGGGGCCGGGCGTCAACTGCAACCGTCTGCCCAGCAAGTGACCCACTCCGTCCTACCCGCCCTGCGGTGCGGCGCGACGCGCACTGGCGGCGGCGGCGCTGGCGCTGACGAGAAAACGGAAAGGCGCGCGGGGCCCCCCGGGGGGGAGGAGACGAGGGCCTGGGGCGGAGGGGCGTAGAAGGGAGGGGAGAGCGGGATGGCGCGCCAAAAGTGCTCCCCATCCCAGCCCCACTCGCCCGCTCCTGGCCTTGGGACTTAAAGGTTGTGTATGTAGTTAAGCGCGACTTGCGAATCGCTCCACGTCAGTCGCGCCTATCAAATATCGTGTTATTATGCTCAAGACTGAATCAATAATGGAATGATTTGTTCATAAATACAGTTGATACGCATTCCTTTTGTGTCACTGCGTTATACAATAGGGTCAAGCCCAGAGCGGAAGTGTGAAGAAGAAAACGACGCGGCAAGAGGGGGAGCGGGGAGCCGCAGCGGAACCGCCCCGCTTCCCCTCTCACCATGCCGTTTTCTTCTTCACTCTTCCGTTCTGGGCTTCTTTGAAGTACCCTATTGACCCCCACCATAGGCACTTAACTACTCAACTTCCGGGACTTGACTCGTACAAGATTCCTACAGTCAGTCTGGCCAAAGAATGGACCTGGCTGCCTTCTGTGCAAGTGCCAACCAGGTCCATTCTTTGGCTAGATTGCCTGTACAAGGCCCCGGTACCGTCGATTTGATGGCAAAAACATGGCAGATCCGGTGTTTTAGTGCTGGCGGCCTGTACCACCAACGAGCCAATGAGGGGCGAGTCCATTGTACCGTGACATCCGCATCCGACGGCGCCAAAATATGATCTCCGCGCCGAAACAACTTTCTTTCATTATCACAAGGAATATTAACTCGTGGCTCCAAGTCAAAAAGGAAGCACACAAGCGGGAAGGAAAAGTTGCTTGCTAGACATTAGTGCACATAAGATAATTCATACACATAAAAAAAAATATGCGCCGCCGCAGTTTCATATTCCTCCGCCACAGTGCGAGCACCCCCTCCACTTCTCGATCTTGTCCCATCTGCGATGCTCAGATGTTTTTCAGAAAAAGGATTTCTGCAGTAAGCATGTTTTGTCAAAGATTGTCAACACTCTTCTAATGGTGGAGCTCAGTGATCTAATTTAGTTAAGTCATCTCTGATTTGTACTGTTGTTCTTGATGTATGTGACGATTGCGTTGCTCTCAGCCGTTAGGATATGATTGTTTATTGAACGGTAAGTTGAACGTGACTACGCGAAATGGTACAAAATACATTTCGACGTAGTAGAAAAAAAATTGGTCTTGTGACTGTAGCTAGTCACAGTATCTCGTCTGAATTTTTTTTATCTAGCAGTGCCTTTGACAACGGGACTATTCTAACCTACGAAATTCTCTTTGCCACTGTACCATTGAGGAAATTTGCTTGGGGTCCTAGGAATTTTATTTTATTCACAAGGTCCTGGCCATTGTATTTCAAGGTCTAAATACTTAGGTTGGACCATTTACATGCTGATGTCTTTTCGCGGCTTACTGATGTATCGTTGAATATTAAAATGAGTCACTTGTTTCTCTTTTTCCAGTCTACATTAATTGTTTAATGGCAGTTTTAAAAGAAGGTTATGTGTGCTGTTTTGTAGCACTTCATTTTGTCAAGTTCATCCTGTATTAGTTTTACGTTAATTTCAATTCTTTACATGTAATCAATTATGAATATTTGACCTTCCATTCCTAACTTTCAGTAATATAATTTTTTAATGGAATGCTTATCTAAATAAAAATAATTTAAAGAAATTTTTGTTAAAATTTATAGATTGACTTAGAAATATTCCAGACAGTGCTTGCAAGTTATTTAAAATTTGACTGCTATATATGTTGGGAATCAATAACAGAATTTGCCTGACTTTCAGATGACACACTGACACCGAAACCAAAATGCTCTTCAAAATGAGTCCGTCTTATCACCTGGCTCTTTGCACACTCCTTGGTAAGTTATCTGTTAATGTCTCTATAATTTTGCTTCTAAAGAGGAAAAAATAATTTAAAAAATTTATCGAGACTTGGCATTTAACAATTTTTTTCTTTTTTAGCAAATATTGCCCTGGGGTTTGCTTCAACATGCAGTAGCATCATAAGGAATTGGGAAGGCACTATCAACAGCCCCAATTATCCTCAAGCATATCCAAATTCCACAAGTTGCACGTGGTATTTATTTTCACCTGGAGAGCATGTGCAGACACTATCGATTGTGTAAGTATTTTGTGGCTTATTCCCGGCATCATTAACTAAACTTTTCTTGTATCTCATGAATTATGTCCTTGTATTTTTCAGGGTTCAAGATTTGGATATGGAACAAGATTTGAAATGCCTAATGGAAACATTTGGTCCTTGTTGCACACATAGTTGGCTTTCTCTGCCATTTGATGATTTAGGAGGCCAGCGATCTGTTGTGCAATTGTGTGGTCACAATGAAACACTGAGACAGAGGCTTTTCACTGTTTCCAACCCGGGTTCGAGTGTACATGTGAAATTCCATTCTGTTGGGAACCATTTTTCAAGACGGGGATTTCAGCTACACTTTAGCTTTGGTGAGTAGCTTCTGATAATTCTCAGAGGGCATATGCTTTTTACATGCTGTTTGTAGATATTCTAGAGTTTTGATTGGATTTTTGTTTACTTAAGCCTGACTTGCTTGTATATGTATGAAGCTCAGTAAATTGATTGATTGATTGATTAATCTTGTTGTAATTGGATGAATTTGCTTTCAATTCTCTACCAGGTCCTCATCAAAGAGTAGGATGCCAGGAAGGACAAATCAGATGTGACAATGGGAAATGTGTTCTACCAAGCTGGCGCTGTGATGGTGTAACTCAGTGCCAAGATGGCGCAGATGAAGCTAACTGTCCTAAAATTGCGGTTGATCTTCAAGGTGATAAGAATTTGCCATTCCTCCTCTGTATCTGTTGTTCAAGAATGATTTAGTAACCAATTTTCCTCTGCTTTTCAATAGAGAGCCGTTGCAGCGGCCCTCATGAAGTTGACTGTGGCCCTTTTGATTCTGGCTGTTTCAATAATAGAACTCAGCGTTGTGATGGGCACCGTGACTGCCGTAGTTCAGGGTTAGATGAAGATGGGTGCCCTGGTTGTCCCAAAGGGACCATGCCATGCTACACTCATGGGTGCTACCACATATCTCAAACCTGTGATGGTGTCCCAGATTGCCGAGACTACACAGATGAAGCAGATTGTGGTAAGTTGTGTGCCTTCACTCTGTGGCTTTGAGGAGATCCTGTTCAAATTAGAAATAGATAAAATGATCACAAAACATTATGTATTCAGTTAAATTTAATTTTCAATAGGCTTCTGTACACATGGGCAAGTTGAATGTGGCTCTCAGGCAGGTAAATGCTACTCTCCATACCTTGATCGCTGCAATGGTGTTCTTGACTGTCCTCTTGGAGAAGATGAAATTGATTGCGGTGAGAGAAATCTGACTTCTTGCCTATCAAAAATTTATGAAGTGAGCCTAACTCGAATCTTTGCCTCATTTCTTCTTTAGAACCTAATTGCAAGGATGGCATTGCATGTGCTAATGGACGAGGGTGCTACCGACCATCTGAGAGATGCAACTATGTGGAAGATTGTGATGATGGCTCGGATGAATTGCATTGCAAGCATGGAATGCATAATACACCCCATGACAAATTTGAGTGTGATTCAGGAGGCAGCATTGCAGAACGTCTGTGGTGTGATGGTGTAGATGACTGTGGTGATGGAAGTGATGAGCAAGGATGCATTCGTGTAGGTTTTTATAACTAAATACCTGAAATTGTTTGTTTTAAATTGTTAAAATTAATTCTTATTTTGTTTAATTTAGAATTCTGTGATCACTGCGGCTATCATGGGTTCCTTGTTGTGTGGCCTTCTTCTTGTGATTGCTGTTGGATGTACCTGTCGCCTGTACAGCTTAAGTCTCAAAGGTATTGGAGGAAGGAGCAATAGTAGTAGTAACTCCCAACACCAAAATACTTCTGCATCACAAACATCATCATCTTCAAGGTTAGTACATTTATTGAATCACACACACATCCGTTTGGTACATATTTTGTTTGTAATTGTTGTAATAAAATTTTCTTTTTTTCTTCCTCAAGGTCATGTGCGGCTGTACCACCAATGACTGTGTACCCTGGGGATGATGAGTTCTACTTCCGTGAACCTCCTCCAGCGTATTCTGTTGCTGTCGGCGAGGCGACACCTCCGCCATGTGCATATCCATATCCAAGTTCAAATAGCACTCAACCTAGAGTTCATAATGGTATGTACCTCAGCTATACTTAACGCATTATTTCTGGATTTATTGAAACATGGTAGTATCAGTGACAGTGTCATCAGTTTTTGTAATTACATTTTCAAAATTGTTTGATTACCTTTATGCGAGGCCCTCCATTTTGTTTGCTTTTCCTTGCTTCCCTATTCTGCAGTTCTGTCAGGTTTGGGATATTGAACTCTTGTTCCGTGTTGCAGGTAATGACCGCAGTCGCAGGTCTCGCCGCCACAACTCCACTAGACGCCATGCCCCTCGATTGTGTACGGGTTCATCTCCACCAATCCCATCAGATTTGCCACCTCTCCCACCATATTCAGCCACTCCACAATGTGCTCTTCCACCATACACCCCAACTGCTGCACAGCAGACAGAGGCAGCATCATCAAGTTCCACACCCCAATTTGCTCCACCACCAACAGTTAAGGTTTGTTCAAAGCATGATTTTTGTTTTTGTCTGTAAAGTTATAAGGAACACATTTTTGTGCGTACTTCTCACCTATTTTTTCTCAAATTTTAGGTCATGGAGTCCCTTTTGCGAACTTTGAATAGTGAGCCAGATTCTGCAAATGAGGGGACATCTTCAGATGCTGCTGTTTTGGTAGAAACTCCTCCCACATCGCGTTCTCCTTCTCCCTCTGCATCATCTAGCCATGAATGCATAGCATAGCAGTCATCTAGTCATCCTTAAAGCATATGCTGGCATAACAGGGAGCACTTAATAAAGTCATCTGTTTTCCTCAACTGGAAGACCATGCCCCAGAAGTAAAGCTTTAATTAACATTAGCTTGGCATACAAAATACAAGCTGAAGAATTCCAATGTCAGAAATAATTCCACTGTGATTTGTGGTTATTATTATTATTAATGAAAATGTTACATTATCCAGCACATTGGAATTTTAAGTTTGCTTTAACCATATTGATGCCATTAAAAAGTGTTATTTTTCTGTCCTATTAATGTTCCTGGCAAGTTACCATTTTCATCTCCTTTTGTAACCACATCACAGAAGATACTTCAGTGTGTTATTTTATCCTTTTACTGCAGCCTTTGTTTTTTTTTTCACATGCTTTGTTTATTATCTCATTTATGTTTTTATTGTTGTCTATCATGTTGTTTCTGTTGTTTGGTTTCTGTGCTTAGTGCTTTATATTCTGTATTTTTACTTAATCCTGTCTTATTTGATGTTTCTTCATCTTCAGTTAGAGAAGAACATGTTTACTGACACTAAGACCGTCCTCATTGTTTTGATGAACCAACCTCATTTCGTATGTTTTGTTTATATGAGAGATGGAAATATATCATAGAAATATTTATGTACATTGCCAGAATTAGTTCAGAAAAAAGACTTCTCCTGGCAAAATCTTAGAGAGATTTATTTTCCATTTCATCAGAGCTTTAAATAAGTAAATTGTAAAGGCTATTTGTCCTCAAGAATAACATATTTATTTCAGGATGATTTCAATGTTATCTGTTATCATGCCTTGCTTAGTTTTTGAACTGAGTTATAGTGGGAAATTTTTATCTTCCTATTTTGAAATTTCTGCAAAATGTTATTATTGGTGATTGTGCAACTGTAGAGGCATTGGAGCTTTCTCCTTGCCCTGAACATAGAACTCACTCCGTCATTTGTTGCTATGAGCATGAATTTTGTTCATAGTGTGAAAGTATGTGAGAGTATTTCTTCTATTTGTGAAAAATTTAAGCTTTGTACTTTTTGGGTGTTTCTACTAAGTGAAAGAAAGAACCTAATTTTTAAAACATGAAACTTTAGCTTAAAAAATTATTTATGCTTTCCGAGCTTTTAGGATGAGAGTCACTTGGGAAGCATTGTGAATAATAATCTGAATTCACTGAAATTTTTGTTTAGTTGCAATTTCAGATCACATTCACTGTGCTTTCTTTCATCTCAATAGCATCAGTAGTGGATGAAGTGTAGACGCTGTAGAGATGATGGTTAGCATTGTAATTGAGACATGTCTGTGAAAGCATGCCTTCCCATTTTCAGCCCCCACTCGTGGGCTAGAAATGTATTTCAAAGCAATCATCTGTTACAATTCTTGTTTTTTCCTTTTTTTTAAGAGAAAATTAATGATTTGGTGCAGACATACTGTGATGAAAGTTGAGAATGGGGTGCTCTTGAATTCCTTGTGTAAGAAAGATATTGAGTTATTCTTGTGTACTGTCTATTTCTTGCTTTCAACATGTTAAGCATGTGCTTCATTAAAATTTTGCATAGCTCATTTATTTGGTAAAAAAAAACTCACACTTGCCGAAAAAAGATTGATGTAGGTTTGCATACATTCTTCTCTGGCCAAAAAAATTCTTCCTATTGTATGACTTTGTTTTGTCAGTTTTTACAGTGACCGAGTCTGTGTGGCAACGATTAATTCTACCAATCTGCTCACAGAGCAAGTCTACAATTTGCTCTGAAGTCATGTCTTATTGAAACTACTTTTGTTTAGAATGAATTTCGTGAAGTTTATGCAAACATAATGAGAATCCAACAGTTCATATCTCTTTGTGAACGTTGTCTTGTAAATGCTTGTTTTTTTTACAGAATTATTTCATGGTACCACTGTGTGTACCATGCCTTGTAATTTTTGCCTTTCAATATTTTTGTGCTAATCAGCTTTCTTTTAATGAGATGAAAACCATGTAGCACCCTAATTAATTCATATTTAAGTACAAAAGAGCATTCCTCATCAATCTCACTAGGAGTAGAGAGATGAAAACCCTAACTGATTGTTGTTTGTAGCGTATAGTTATGTTTTGGTCTGTGATTTGTCCTTAGCATTTGTAAAATGAACATTTGTATGCTGGTTATACTTGCGAATGTTCATGTCGATTTTTCCGAACATAAATAACATGAAGGTATTAATTAGTACATGAAGTGACATCTGACTTTCTCAGGACTATCAGAACTTTGTTCCAGCGTTCTAAGTCGCTGTTTTACATAATAGTATCTTCATCCTTATCTTTTATGATTATTTTTGTTGTAAGTATAGTTGGTTGTATATATGATGTATATGTTTGTAAACTTGAATTGCAGTTGAAGTGAATTATGTAAGATTAAGAAATTTGGTCTCATTTTCTCCCTTGCATGCATCATGAAAAACGTGAAAAACACAATGTACAATTACAAGTATCAAATTTATTAGCAAAATTTTTGTTACTTTGCAATTTATAAACAGTGAGGTATGACAAAGAGTTGCAATGACAAAGAACAATTTGATAGTTTTCACATCTTAGGAACCAAGCGTGACTTCCCAGCTAGTGGGACGTTAACAATAAACAACAACACTTGATTCCAGGAACAATTTGATAACAAGTACTCACTTCACGCCCACATTTCTTGCTACATGTTTCAGTATAAGCGAGTAATATTTTGAACATGCCATGTCACGCAACATACACAAATCAATAACATACATTACTTACACTCATCTTACATATGATCACATACACTATACATGAATACAGATTCAACACTAACTCGAAAATTGTAACAGTTTCCCCAAAACATAACAACTGTGGCAGTGTCATATTAATTTAAGGCCTAAGAATCCAATCTGTAAATCCACAATCTGATATTTTTTAGTCATTGAAAGTTAGTGAGGAAAACTTTTCCTGACATTGTATTTCTTGGCACTACAGTTAATACTTTTAGCAGTCAATGGCAGATGATAACATCACATAATACTTACAATATTCACAATATAATAACATACCTATATAATTTTCTTGGTCTACTTTTTATTTTTAAATCAAAGTATAACTATTGAACAAAGCTGAACAAATATGTTAAATTTGCATTCAAATGGAATAGAGTTAGAACCTTTTAGGAATAGAGCTGGTATAATCTTCAGGTGATCTAATGCCAGTTACAATCTAGAATGCACAACAGTGATATTAGACATTAACTCACTGAATATCAATGAATAAATCAAATGATCATTCTAAAGTTAATTCTTGTGAGACAGCACTTCTTCTGTCTTTTTACAATTCTTCAAAGTCTCTAAAATTTACTGCTTTTAGTAGTGGTCAGGTTACACAAGGAGTGCACCACCTCTTAAAATGATGAACGATATCAGATCACAGGAAAACATATTTGGTCATTTTACAGGGCAGCAGCATTACTTCCATTGTGTCATCGAAAGCTATGCTTTGGAATGCATTTTGAAGCTGAGCTACAAGCAACAAGACTATTTGTATCAGAAAACCATTGTGAAATTACTAGAAACTGTCATCACAATACAGCAGGATTCCTGCATTAAGAATCAATCAGACCTCATAATGTACACAAATATAAAAATAGTAGACTAGCAGGTCACTTAAACCACTGGTTGGTCATACGATAATGTCAAAAGCTTAAATTCTTATCCGAATACAGTATTTAAATACAAAGTGAAGATGAGAAGATGTGAATGATATAATAGTGCATATGGCATGTATATCGATGACTTAAGACTCAACACTGTAAAAAATTGATCAGAGGCGAATTTAAATAATGATACAATAATATTACTCAACATGCAAAAACATGATTTCTCAAATGACAAAATCAAATGAAAATGAGAAAAGAAAACTTTCTGACAAAAGGCCAGGTACATGAGATGAGAAACAAAAATTAGATCTGTGTATGAAGAATTAATTTACAAATTATTTGCCCATGAGTTTACTTGGGCCAGAGCAAGCTCACCTGCTAAGCAGGCTAGGAACTTTTGAGTTCAAAACAAACTCTCTTTGAATAAAATTATTCTACACCATATATCTTTCATCCAATCTTCAACTGTGATACCAACACTTCACATTCCCGAATATAATGTAATTGATGATACACAAGTCTTTTGTCTTGCTTGCTCGTTTATACTAAGACTGGTGGAGTCTCCTGATAATGGTGATAATGATGATGGATGTGCTCATGAACATGATGGTGCTCATGCTGCTTCACTCCTGAGCCAGATGGTGCAGGTTCATCATCATTTGTCGGGCGAGAAGAGGAACCAGCAGAAGCATTTGGCGCTTGGGTTGCTGCAGATGGAGCAGACGGAATCTCTGGGGCAAATGCAGCTGATTTGCTTTTATTGCGATGCGATTTCGCATTGATGAGTACTTCCTGAACACCTGCTGTGGTTCTGGTGTTCAGGGAGGCTGAGAATTCCTGCTCCAACCACTGTACAACCTACATGGGTAAAAATGGCGATAAACACAATTAATTATTTATGACCACTTATAGCAATAAATGTGACTAAAGTATGGAGGGTTTAGCTAGTGCTCACCTGAGCCATTGCACGAGCTTGATCTTGTTCTCGATTACGATGCTTCATGTGGTGAGGTGAAGATGTGTGACCCACTGCTGCTGGGGGCAAACGTGTTCTCCTGTTGACTGCAGGGGACTGGGGGAGCGGTGCTCTTGCTGGCCTCACATTGAAAGCCTGAACACTGCTAGTTGCGTCCTCTTGAAGAAGGGTGTATCGGAAGAGGGGGGCAGCAGGGTTGTGAGTGTGGTTGTGGTTGTGGCTATGTGCATGGTTGTGAGCATGTGTGTTTGTACTAAGGTCATGAGATCGTGATCTATTGTGTCCTCGTTCTCTGCACGGCTGCAAGGAAAGAAATCATTGTTAAACAATAGAGTAACCAACAGAAGAATTCATAAAGAATTTGAATAAAAAGAGAAGACTTACCACATTAAGGTAAGTAGGCTGGTGTTTCGGGCTGCAGACTACATATCTGTATGTGTCAGCATCCCCAGGCGCGCACTCTCCCTTGTCAGTCACATTGACGTAGTAAGGAGTGGTAGCGTAGTCGTAGATCCGCTGGGGCGACGCGGAGGCTGACAGTGACATGGGCGGCTGAGCTTTGTGCCTCTGGCGATGACGATGCTGAGGGTGGACCCCGCTATGGCTGTGCCGCCTTTCCTCAAGGCCCGTCTTCTCCCCACAAGATTTTCTACAATCAAAATAGCAACAAATTAGTAAAAAAAAATAATTAAAAACAAATATAAAATACGACATTCACTAACAGAAATCAGCAGAGTGTGCCTTATTTCGGGCCACTATTGGCTCTATCTCGAGCAAATCCCTTTCATCGGTCGCAGCAAATTTCCAGTCCCAGGCGACAAGTAATTTCGTCAATTTCGGTAGCGAACTTCAGAATTTCTATGTCGTTTGGAACCAGAACCGATTACAGGGGCTGGCCCGCATTAGGACCAAAGCACCGAAACAGGGCCATTACTATCGCTGACATAGGTGCTTACTTGGCGGTCTGAAAGCAGAGGTCGTTCTTCTCCATGTTGGCCTGGATGATTTGCAGCAGCTCCTGCCTCTGCATGCTCGAGGACCGCTTCTTAGTGTGGGGGGAGCGGCAGCTCGCGACGTTGGCGGCGGCGCTGGCCACCGTGGCTGCGGTGGCTGCGGCGGCCGCGACGCTGGCTGGGGACAGCGGTGTGCGCCGGGGCGGCACGTCAACCTCCTCCTCCTCGTCGTCAACGTCGTCCTCTTCGGCCGAGCCTTCGCCACCCTCGCTGCCCGCGCCGCTGCGGCAGCTGCTACTGCAGCTGTGGACCACGTAGCCCCTGCAAGGAGGACAAGACAAGGTTAGGGGAGATCCACACAGGGACGAGTGGGACGTGACGTCCAGGACGGCCGTGTAGTAGAACGATGTAAAATGACATCGAATCGCTATCGATTAGATTCGACGTCCAGGTGGCACGTGTCTCACCTGTCCTCGCTGTGCTCCCTGTCGCGCGTCACCGGTGCTGGGGCAGGTGCGGGGGCGGGGGCGGGGGCAGGAGCGGGGGCTGGAGTGGTGTTGGCGTAGGTGGGCCGCCGCCGGGCGCTGGCGCTAGACGCCCTCCTCGGCCTGCCCAAGGGCCTCGCCAAGGGCCGCCGCTCCTGGATGGTGACGTTGATGTCGCGCTTGAACCTGACCCGGGGCGCGCTGTGCGGGTCGCTGTGCGGGTCGCTGTGCGGGTCGGGCTCGGCCTGCGGCGCCGTGTTCACGTACGCGGACGTGTAGGTGGGCGCGGCCTGGTTGGCGGCGGCGTTGGGGCCGCGCTTGTCCGGTGACACCGTCAGCTTCACCTTGATCGTCTTGCTGCCGTAGTGCGGCACCTTGATGGAGGCGCCCAGCGTCTCGTAGATGGTGCTCACCAGGCCGGTGATGTCCTGCGGAACATATGAGAACGTCAGTTGGTGCACACTGTGCAGCTCAGAGCAACGCCCTGAAACCCTGGGCCCTGGGGGAGCCCTTCCCGAGCAACAGGAGAGAAGTAACACCAGTCTCGGAAATTTGAGGGGTCATTTTGAGAGCTATACCATACCTATATGGTACATTAGTCCTCAAAACAAGCACCAAATTTTTTGAAATTGGTGCTACTTTATCCCTGTCTCTCGGAAAGGACTCCCCAACGCTGAAGGGCACTGAAGGGCAGGCGCGGAACAAGGGGGGGGGGGCACCCATCGCCCCCCCCCCCTCTCGAAGTCTTTCTGGATCCGCGCCTGCTGAAGGGCTCCACGCAGTGCTGTACAGGTGCTTTACTCACGTCCTTGGTGATCTTGCCGTGGCCGTCCAGGTCGTAGAGAGTGAAGGAGAACTCCTGCCGCTCCTGCCCCGCCTCGTCCACGCCGCCCTCCACGGACACGTCGCACTCGAACTCCTCGAAGTTGAGCTGCCTGTTGGTCTGGCTACCGGGCTGCTCCCGCTCCCGCTCTCTCTCCTTCTCCTTCTCACGCTCTCGCTCCCGCTCTCTCTCCCGCTCCGGGCTGGGCAGGCGCTCCCTGCGCGCGGCGCGCTCCTGACTAGGCGTCCTTTCCCGCCCAGTGGCGGCGCTGGGGCTAGTGGCGGGGCCAGTGGCGGGGCCGACTCCCGGAGCAGGGGCGGGAGCAGCGGCGGGGCGCGACGGGCTGGGCGGGCGCGAGTCCTGGCGGGGCTCTTGGCGGGGCTCCTGCCCAGGGAAGGGAGAGGGGCCACCCCGCAGCAGCTCCTCCGTGTCGGACCGGCCATCATGGCTGTCCTGCTGGAGCACTGCAACAAACAACAACAACAAGATGTAATCCTCAGTCTCAAGAGACCGGAACGCAATGCGACGCCTCGCCTCGCCGCGCCACGCCACGCCGCGCCGCGGGACAAGACCAGGCCAGACTGCTGGCGACGAGACGACGCCATCGGGGCCCCGCACCACGCCACGCCACGCCACGACGCTACGGAGCAGACCGGAACCGGCGCGCGCCTCCAACCGCAGACATTTCCAGTCCTGGGAGGCATTCTTCTTGACAATCCTCATGGCCCAAGCTAAAGATTCTCAAGGGAAAGATGAGCGAACCCCATTCGGCGTTCTCATTGGCTGACAGGTGACCGTGCACCGATCGGCTGATTTCGTTGAACGAAATTCTCCAGGTGCAGCCATCTTGTTTTTGGACGAAATTGCTGTTTGTTGTGGTTGTTGCTGGACAGGGTCCCCATCGAGCTGCTCAGCTCTCGGCTCAGCACCCGGCTCAGCATTTCGCTGCACAACTGGATATGACCCACCGAACCGAAATGACCAACGCCTCATTTCGAAGCGCGTTATTGTTTTGATGGTTTGAGCCGCTGTGCCCTGCTCTGCCGTGGCCACCTGCTGATGACGCGACTCCCCCCCCCCCCCCGACTCTCTCCGCCCAGTAGCGTACACTTTTAAAGTTCAGGGGCACAAATGTAAAACGGAATTTTTAAAAATGAGAGGTATTTATTCACATTACATTTCCTTAAGAAAACAAATGTCGATTCTGAATCTTGCGATTACGTTGACACATTATGTACCGCGTATTAATTGCAATTATTTACAACCGCTGTGTGACACTGCTAAGCGGTCCAAGTGCCGCATCACTGTCGGCAAGCCCCCTCCTAATTTTTCGAAAACTGTTCGGGTCTGCATCGATCAAATGGTGGAACGGTCCATTCTGACGCTGGGGGTCCTCTTCCAGCTGCTTCCAGCCTATGTCGATACGCCACTGTCTCTATCCCATCTCATCTCATCCCGGCTAGGTGTAGTTCTACTCAGTCCAGCTCTACTCGCCCATGCCTCTTCAGCTCGACTTGGTGCGGCTCGGCTCGGCTCGGCTCGGCCTGTGTCGGCGCAGCGTATTCTTTTATTGCAGTATTATAATGGTGATTACGGGTCCGGGCCGCGCCACACCGCTCCACGTCACGTTACTCCCCGCAACACTACGCCACGCCACGCCACGCCGCCCCACGCCACGCCGGGGGTTGAGTTGAACCTGGCCTATCAACCTGCTGTGGAGACCATCTCCCCAAGAGAGTTCCGACAAAAACAAGTGTCCATAGTCTATTCTCTGTTTCTCCATGTGCCCTGTGCTTCTGTCAGTGACAGTACTGGGAGCACTGAGTGCGGAATGTTTGATGAGCCTCAGCATTTAGATGACATGAAAGGCAGTCAGCCGAGCAGGCAGGCGGGGAGCAGGGAGCAGGCAGGGAGCCCACCTACAGAGCGGCGAGCCAGGCGAGCGCTGGGAGCAGGGCGCGGGGGTGCTCTTGTCACTGACTGTACCTGGCCGACACGGCCCTGCTAAGACCCTGCCGCTGCCTGCCTGCCTGCCTGCCTGCTCGGTCTGCCCGACCGACCGCCGGTACGCCTGCCTATCTGGCGGCACTGCCCGGCACGGCGCGTCGCGTCGGCACCTTTCATGTGGAACTGGTTCTGTCGGCCGGCGGCGGGCGACTCACCTCACAAGAACCGCCCGCCCCGCCCCGCCCCGCCCCGCCCCGCGCGGCACCACTCCTCTCTAGAGAGGCTTGCCTCGCCGCGCCACTCCACGCCACGCCACGCCACGCGGCTCAATCCGACTCACAGGAAGCGTTCATCACATTCTACCGGGCAACAGCATCAACCGCGCAGCGCGCCGTGCAGCCTCCAGCCGCGCCGCTCAGCTCCAGTCACGGCACGGCGTCACACCGCGTCACACCGCGTCACAGTGCGTCACGTGACCAGGCCACGCGGTACGCGACACACACTGTACAGTACTGTGCGCGCGGTCACAGCAGCGCAGTGCGTCGTGAACACAGGCAACACGCAGACATTGCCGCTCACTCGCTGCCTACCTCCCAGGCGCCTTGCAGCACGTATCATTTGGGATGTTCTCGCTGCGAAGTGAGGCCGGGGGTCACAGCAGCAGCTGACTGCAGCTGACTCGACTCATTTCAGAGGGTGCTCCGCTGGGCGGGGCGGGGCGGGGCGTGGCGGGGCGTGGCGGGGTGGGGCCACGGTGGTGTCGGCAAGCCATGGGTGAGCGTACAGTACACGAGGCGCTCACCGTCGGCCGGCATTATTTTTCAGTTCCATCGAATCGATTCGTTCCAACCGATCCGATCAGAGCGCGGTTCTCCAGGCTCCACCCGAGACAGCTCGAGCTGCGGACTGCTCAGGCCACGCCACGCCACGCCAAGTCAAGCCACGCACAGAAGCTCCCGGCACGTCGATTACCAGGACAGAACATGCGTAGCCCTAGGTGCCTCTACCCAGTCCTAAAACAAATGAGATCGAATGATCGAAGGTGTGGCATTGCAACAGCTTGGCGTGCATGGCCAGCCCTATGGCCAGCCCTACGGTCCTTGGCCTTGCAAGTTCATTGAGCTCATGGCAAGCCATGTGCAGCGCGCACTGCCATGACAGTGCAGCCCATGGCAGCGCCACGCCAAGCCACGCCGTGCCGTGCCGTGACGAAACAGGCGGCCTGGTCTGCTTCTTCATCTCTGTCTGTTAGGCCCCACGAGGCGCGTGCTCTCTCCCTCTCTCCCTCACTCTCCTTTGCCTCGCTCGCTCTCACACACACGCACACACATCGTGTTGTCGGCGGCTTTGTTCTTCGGGTTGCTTTGTGATGTGCATTCCCCCATTTTTCATCGAGACAGCTTCAACCACAGAGGCAGCTTTTTTTTTTTTTTTTTTTTTTTTTTTTTTTTTTTT
>CABIKL010000580.1:0-21032 GCA_902196195.1 Aptinothrips rufus
GCAATTACAGCGCGATGTACCCGAACAGGTGCAAGATACCGATGCGGATTTTAGTTGTAACGATAGAAGACCCCTAAAAGCACAGTCTAACACATGGGCCCGGCTGGTGCGCTGAACTTGGCCGTGAAGACGTCGAGGAGGTGCGCGGAGATGGAGTCCTGGGTATCCAGGAACTTGCCGGTGCTGTTCTGCATCTCCGTGGGGGGCGGGTCCCCTTCGACCCCGCGAGCAACGGGCTGGCCGAGCGCACCGTCGGCACCTTATTCAAGTGCAACCCAGTCTCTTCATGGGCCAGCACTTCGCGGACCACCTGGCACCCATGCACCCGAGGACGCTGGACCCCCAGCACGCCGAGCCGTCAGGAGTAAAGACCTGGATACTCTGGCAAAGAAACGCGATGGCTGTCCCGCCTAGTCCGCCATCTTTACTAGTGACTGAGGAGACAACTGCTGCGACTGCCGCACCAGCCCAGTATGACAACTAAAGGCGTGGTATGAGAAATAACGCGCATCGCGTTTCTTTGCCAAGTATCCAGGTCTTTAGTCAGGAGCTGCCAACCGTTTCGTAAGCGGCGCCTCGGTGTGGGCTGGGCAGTCAAACACACTGGTGAGAAAACCTTTGGGTTACACAGGGACAGTCTCGGCGATCCGAGGAGCACGTGCACGTGCCTGCGACATCTCTCTCCAGGACGGCGGTGAGCTGCCCCATCTGCACGTCGATCACCTCCTCCCCAGACTGGCCGAAGGGTGGTGAGGGCCTCCTCACGGGCAGGGACGGACTGGGGCGGACTGGGGGGTCGGAGGCCCGGTCACGATTGTGAAACAAATTGCCTAAATTTCTCGGGTATTTGATATCAATTGCCACACTCCCCAGGAAAATGAAAAAAAAATCGGCTATAGGGGCCCGTCAACCAGGGGGGTCCGGTCAGGATTTCCTGACCACCAACCCCAGCCAGTCCGTCCCTGCTCACGGGCGCCCCCCACAGACCGCGCGCCGTGTCGCACGCCGCCGGCCGAGCCGAACCCTGCGAGGAGTCTGGGCCCCCCGACCCGCCGGAACCGGAACTCTGAAGCCGCCCCCAGCCCATCGACTGCTTTGCCAGTTTGCTTACAAAAAAATTCCTTTGCATTACAAAGAACTTTCTTCGTAAAATACAGGAGGTTTTGCACAACCGTAATACAAAGAAATATCTTCGCAAGCTACAAAGAATTTCTTTGTATTACAAAGACGTTTCTTCTTAAGCTACGAAGAATTTCTTTGTATTACAAAGAAGTCTCTTCGTATTACAGAGACGTTTCTTCGTATTACGAAGGTCGTGTGTTCCTTGTATGATACAAAGAAAAGTTCTTTGTAAGCAATAATTAGCAGTAGTGTGCCCCAGGACCCCCGCCGGACGGACCCGGCGGCCAGCCTGAGCAGCCCCCGACGCCTTTGTGTGTCACACGTGCCCGGCATTCCCAGGACAGGGCCTTGGACAGGGCTCTCGCCTCCAGGGAGCCCCCTCCGTGGCTGGGACAAGGTCGACATCCCCGAGGACCCCCGACCCCGCGGGTTGTGCGGGTGCGCAGCCTACGAACCCGCCGCAGTCCGTCGCGGAGCCAGACGCCAAGACGCAAGATGCTGACGGGGCCGCAGGAGGAGATCGCTGGACGGCCAGAAGTCCTTGTGCCCACCGTGGGCCCACGAGCCCGGCATTCCATGGCCGGCCGGCTCTCTAACCCCCCTGCAACGGTTTTCCCCATCATATCCCTGTCCTTAAGTGTAAGAAGACCCCCCCCCCCCCCCCACACACAAAAATAATAATAATAAAAAAAAAAAAATTGGCTTTCCTTTCTTAGGCACTTCATCGTTGCTTCTCTTGAAACCAAGGTTTAAGTTAATGTTTTTTAGTACCTTTCTTGCATATACTTTTGCCTTTTAATTGTTTACGTGCCTTCGCTAATTTGCCTAATTTTCTTAAGCGCTTTCCCTTATGCTCATTATTTGTGCACGTATGGTATTTTGCCTAGTTCTCTTAAGCTCTTTCACACTTGCTTATGCTTATTTTTATGTAATTTGCTTAAGATTTTATTTTGCTTTTATCTCTGTTTAGTGTTTTTACTCTTATTGTCCTTTTAAGTTGCCAAAGTTTTTAGCTTCTCAAAAGGGGGAGGAGTGTCATAATCCTGCTTGTATACTTCAGGTAGCCTTCTAGCCTTCTGTTTGGCTTTCTCTAATGTCTGCTTCTGTAACTGTGCTACTGTCGCCCTAGCGTAGTGGGCTGCCTGTAATTTACTCATTCCGCTCGCTCAGCTCAGCTGTGCTTGCCTAGTAGAGTCCAGTCAGTCTGTAAAATACATCCATTGAGGCAACTTAGGCTCCTTCGATCAGCCTCCCGAACCTAACACTCTGGACGTCTTAAGGTTTCAATACCACAAAACAGCAGCATTTTTTAAGAAACGGGGACTCCTCTTCTGCCGGTGACAGTATAGTAAATTTTGACATTTGAAGCCATTATTGACTCTTCCTAGAATGAGAATTTGATGAAACCATTTGAGCAAGTGGTCCGTCTTGGTGTACTCTACAAGTCTACCAAGTTTAACGCATGATTTTGGAACTTCATGCGACGATAAAAGCTGTACTACTTTACCAGCTCCGAAAATCATTCTAGATAGATCAAAATCGAATTCAGACAAGAATTTCTACCCGAGGGTCAGTAAGGCCTGCGAACCAGTGCAGCAATATGATTGCAAATTCTGAAGTGTCACTGGAAGTAGATAGTTAGAAAAACGCAAGCATTTAATTTCAAGCATTATTTATTCCATTACCTTAACCATAATGTTAGAGAAAGTATATCTCATACTTCACATTATGGCATATAGTTTAGTCATTTCATTACAGAATTCACTTAAGTCCATACCAGACAGACAGACAAGGTGATGGATACCACTGATTAATTTAAGTGAAAAATACTGAGGAATGGGAATCGCACTATTTGCAACCAATGACTTGAATATATTTGACTTTAACATATGAGGACTGTCTGCAGCTGCAAAGTGACTTCCTATGAGCTATGTTTAAGATTTAAGGGTTCAAACCAAAATGGTTGCTCTGTTCACAGCGACCCCTTCCACCAATCACATAAATTGGTTGCATAGATCTTAGACTTAGCATCATTCTTACTTGTAACAATTAAACAATCTGATCACTAAAACTGACTTGGAATGCAAAATATAATATTGCTATCTGCACCAATCAAAATAACTTAGTAGTTAAGTGAAACATGACATAAAAGAATGTAACTACATGCATATTTTTCAAGGTACATACTTCAAAATTCAACAATTACAAAATGCATCAATAAATATGTTACTTTAAAAAATATGACAAATAGATGTTTCTCAGCTACACTTGACCTAACTGATGTTTATCCAGCAGAACTGACACATGCCTCTGACAGATTTGGTCCACATGATTCTCAATGTAGAAGCCAAGTGATTCATAACAACTTACAAAGTTATAAATTTCAAATTCAGAATAGACTTATAAAAGTGAAGAAAAAGCTATATCAATTATACAAACCTCAACAAAAAAAATTCCAACACAGATAGAAAAAATTACAACAGATGACTGAGTCACGGTAAAAAATCACTGAAGGAAGAAACATCAACCTGACCTGATGGCAGAATGAAAGAAAAAAGGGATTAAAAAAAGGGGAGAAAATTATTCAAAATTTACATTTGAAAACAGGCTAGAACAAAAATTCTAGAGAAAAAATCAGAACAACTGACAAACATAGAATTTAATAAAACCGTGTGATCAGGACAGATCATATAAACACATTTGAAAAATACTCAGGAGCATTAGACACTCATTTGATGAAAAACAAATATTGCAACCGCAGTATTGAGACAATTCACACCTGTATACATACTATGGAGGTGAGATTGTTCAACTCATCACAGGCATACTGCATGGTTGAGACATCATTGGTAATTGGGAGCCAAGAACTGATATCAGTCTCAGCAAACTATAATTTCCAAATTATTTCTGTTTTTCTAAGAGAAATAATGGCCTGACTACATGATTAGAGGTACAAATACTCAAAAACTTTCACATGAAAGTGCAACAGATGATGCAATGGTGACTCGACCAAACAATGAGAGAAAATCCTGCACAGCTAGACTAAGAACAAAAGAATTAGAGGTTCAAACAATTGATACAGTCTTTTTCATTTTCTACAACAATCAACAAGCAGAACACAGCACAATACATTCAGAGAAATGTGCACACATATTGCATGCACATTGTAAACCAACAAAATGCAGTGATTCAGTTCTGAACCTTTACAATTTGGTATATTATCACATAGCTCCACTGTCACAATGCATAACAAAGAAACTCATTGATGACATATTTGGGGAAAACTGACTTATCAGACTTGTTCATGATAGACTGGTTACTAACAGTGGATGTGAAGTGGCTTCAAGAACCCACAGTTGACCAAAATTTACTAAAAGGTCACAAACATTTAACTACATTTTCAAACATTTTGTGACCATGTATGCAGCCGCAGACAGATAAGGGCAGTCTTACTTCCAAACTTTTTGAGTGGAGTTGCCAGTATTCACGCACAGCTGAGCAAATCTACTTTTAAGAGTTTCACGGAGCTCTTGGCGTTTCTCCATTACATTTCTCATTTGGGCACGGAATTCTTGGACCTCTTCTACTGGAATATAGCTTTCCCCGTCATCTTCAGATAAACATGATTCCTACAAGAAAGAAATTACCAGTTTAGACAGAAGTACGCAAACTGAGCACACCAAAATCTGCACCACTCAAATTAAATTGCTATTCTTACTTCAAGCATCTGTTCTAGAGTTAGCAGTAGGCCACCTCCTGACTTTTGGTTTTGAGATGAATTGTGTACTTCAGAACACCCTTCTCCAGTGCATTCACCTGCAATAGATATTACACATAAAATTTAATTAAAAATCTAAAACAAAAAAAGTTGAGATAAATTTCTTGCAACACTTGGTATACATTGATAGAAAATTAAGAATAGCTTATGCATCTTGTACAAACCATTGCAGAAACCATCCGAACATGCCACTTCAGAACCATCAGGAGAGCTGGGAAGGCTGGAAGATCCTGTCCCTGATGCACAATCTGGATGCCCACCAGGGCCTGATGAATATCCACAGTCTGCTGAATGGTCAGAGATCCATGTCTTGCCTTTAACCGAACTGTTTTTCTTGCCATCTGAAAAATTTCCAAAACATTCAGTAACATCTGAAGATAAGGATGAATACCTTTCTATACCATATCTTTGTTTGGAAATACCTTTACAATGTGTTGACTCATGGCAAGCATCACAGTGTGAAATTGCAAAATTATTGTTTGTTGTCTTCCCTTTTATAGAACCGTTGATTTTGTGAGTCAGAGTGACTTTATCTTTTGGTGGTGACAAGGCATTAGCAATGCCTCCCCCTTTCCTGTATGAGACAAAAAAGAAAATACACATGCAACCAAACAATAATGAAAGATAATACATTGCGCCCCAAGTTATACACATAAGCATGCAGGTTTTCAAGTAGCACGGCTGACACCCACTCACATATTAAAAACTTTATGGATAACATTCAGTAATGAGCTACATGCAATGCACCACTTAACATCAAATTTTATGTAAATGTCTGACGTCTCTCATTACATAAAAAGAAAGAATAAGATACCTGTTATCTTTGCCATTGAGCTGCAACTTATGGTCTTTAATTCCAGCTTTTAGAGCAGAATCTTGTTTCTTGCGACAATCATCACAATCACACATTGGAGATCCGTCAATTTTTTCTGATAATACATCCACCTAAAAAGAAATGATTTGATTATCACTCTCTCATACTCTGTAGAGTGTAGAGTTTAGTAAGGTCAACAAAACCAATTTGAGTCTCTCTTACATGGTGCCTGGTTTCCGGGCAGGAGCAGGGGCTTGCTGACCTCTCACACATTGGTTCAGATTGCTCTTCTGATTCACACTGAACAAATCACACAAACATTAACTTACAGAAGAAATCAGCTTTGTTTTGAAATGTCACATGATGACAAAATCACTTACTTCGCAACTATCTTTGTCCTCATTCAGACCATTGAGGTCTACACCAGCTCGCCGCTCCCTCTTCTTCCTTTTCTTCAGCTTTTTCTGTTCTTTCAGCCGCAGCTTTGCAGCTTCTTCTTGTTGCATTTCCTTGTAAAGTAATTCTAGTTGCGAAATGCCTCGTTTAGTCTCAACTGCAACCTATTGGGATATAACAATGGAATAATGTTACAGAGATGGGAAAAAGTATAATTGGGCTAATGCTGATCATGAGTTACTTTGCACATCATAGACCAACCTCAAAATTTCTGCAGAGTGCATCAACTGCAACAGCTGCCAAGACCTGACATGTGCATTCTTCCTCACGAAGACGTAGATGGATTCGGTGCAGTCGCTCATACACACATATACCCAGACAAGTCAAAACTTCCTCTTGTGCAATTTCCAGGGTTTTGGCGTGCCTCTCCCTCCGGCTGCCTAGCAACTCTGGTTCAGCACGTGTTATTAATCCTGCTATGTAATCAGTCTTACACTGAAGGTGAATATGCTTCTCAGGTAGACAACGTTTAATACCAGAGTACAAAGCTGGAATGTATCCTTTCTCTTTGCAAGGATCAGGATCTTCCACAAGAAGAGTGTAAGCCCGCATTACTTTAGTACGGCACTCTCCACAAAACCTGTAAGAGATTAATAATTTATTAAACACCAAGTTGCACGAAAACACAGCAATATAAGCCAACCAGAATCTAACATACCTGTGTTTGTGGAGATAGTTGTTAAGTGTTGACAGAAGAGCTGATGCCTCAATAAGAAGAACTTCATCCTTACATAATGGTTTCATGCGGTCCCAAGCGTCTCGCCACTGATCGGTGACAACAGCTCGTGACCGCTGTGAATCCAATGAATGCAGCACACAACGTCTGCTTTTCTTAGACCTTGGCTGACTCTCTACCAAACTGCTGAGGATGTCACTGAATAAGACAAAGTAACAAAGCAATGAATTGTGTTCGAGAATCAAGTTTAGCAGAGTGCTGTTGACCGTAAGTCTGTTACCTATGCCTATACAGCAAAGTGCACAAGGGCTGGGGTGCGGAGAGCTTATCCTCTCGCAATGACAGCACACCATCCTCACTTATGAGAATTGGGTCTAGTGCTGGATGACCAGACTTCATGAGCTGATAGAAAACTCGTTCCACACTAGAAACAAGACAAATTGCGAATTACAACAAAATAACTCATAAAAAAAGCAAAAAGGTATTTAACATTCCAAGGAAGTGTATGGAGACACATGATATAAACAAAGTCAAAAGGACAAGAAATTAAGAGCTGTTTAAAGTTTCAGCATTAGAACCCACTAACCTGCGACGGCATCCAACACAGGGGACTGTCTGACTTAGGATAGCCAAAAGGTCTTTGCAGTTAACTTGAAGAGCCTCTCGGACTTCATCAATGTTAAGTACATTGTATTTCCGAGAAAACTCCTCCAAAGCCTTGCCTTTGACAACAGGATTATCACAACCCAAATTCATAGAGTTCAAATCCATAACCATCTGCAATATTAAAAAATAGAGAGATAAGTATTGGAAATTATTCACGGTAACCTCCTGTCAATCGCAGTGTATTACGGTTAATAAAAATATATTCACAGCTTAACACGAAAGTAGGTTGAAAAGATAAGAATGTTTAGAAAAGCACGAAATACTTGTAAAATGAGAATGAATACATTGTGGTCACAAACGATATCAACAAAGAGCTGCATCACGACCTAACCTAGTCACCCCCATTGTGTCCATGACAACACATTTTTTGATACAGAAACAGTTAGAAACATTAGAAGCTGGCTTCGACTGAGATATTTACACAAAATAAAACGGACAAGAAATTATTTGAAGAGTTAATGTTTGTTCTTGATCAAATCGATGTCGGTTATCATATCTTCTGACAAACAGATTCAGAGCTTTCAAGAATATCATCCAACTGCTTGAGAAGTACAGAATGATTAGAACGGTTTCGTTGGGCTGAGCATAAATATCTCAGATTTGTTTTCGTTCCTCAGTGTCGAGATTGAAAACACTTATACCCACCGACAGATTATCGTCTACGAAGAGGGGTAGCTGTCTCCGCTTTAATTCGCATGTCTCGTTTCGAAACACTTCAACTAGCGTCGCCATCACTTTAAGCGTCGACAAACAATTGTTGCAAAATTATCTGAGAAAACAAGCAGTCCTAATTGGTTTCAGTGCCAATATTGTCCAAAAACACACAGAAACAACGACGTGTTCTACTAGGGTGCCATTAGGGGTTCACTTCCGCTTAAGGAGGTTAAGTGAAGAGAAATCGTACCATTCAAGAAGGCGCGGCACAGTCGAGATATCGTAGTCGTAACATCTTTCTTGTTTATGTTCTCGTCCATGTCGATAGTTGTTAGTGTTGTGGTGTTGTGTTAGGTTTCCGCCGCAAATTTAGAAATATTTCTGGCACAGAGAAATAGCGAAAGGTTCTAACAATATTCACAAATGGCTAAACATCATCCTGATCTAATTTTTTGTCGCAAACAACCTGGAGTTGGTAAGTTTCATTGAAATCAAATTTTTAGTTTCAGAACTTTAAGGTTATACCGGTTACTAGAGAGCGTATACGGACAGTTCTATGTTGCAATTGAAGGATGCTATCACGTATGCCAATAAAATCTGCTCCAAGTCATATAGAATCTATTTTCAAGAAATTTTGCTCACAATTTTATGAAATTATTAAATTTTTATGGAATTTATTTTTGCACTTTGAGGTTTGCCAGTTCAATTTTTATTTTCGAATTGTAAGTAATTAGGACTTACGAACTTGATCTCATTTCATCCGCTTATCTTTTTTCAGCTATTGGTCGGCTTTGTGAAAAATGCGATGGCAAATGTGTTATATGCGACTCATATGTGAGACCATGCACTCTAGTTCGTATCTGCGATGAATGCAATTATGGATCGTATCAAGGACGATGTGTGATTTGTGGCGGTCCTGGGGTATCAGACGCTTACTATTGTAAAGAGTGTACTGTTCAGGAAAAGGATGTAAGTACTGCTAATGAAACATTTAAACTTCGCTGTGTGACCGTTGCTGAATGTTAATCGTTGTTTTTGTCATGTTTGCAGAGGGATGGGTGTCCAAAGATCGTCAACCTTGGCAGCTCTAAAACAGATCTATTTTATGAAAGAAAAAAGTATGGGTTCAAGAGAAGATAGACTTCCGCCTTTCACACTCTGCACATGTAACGTATCATTTTAAATACTTCTGTGAAAGACTTTGCGAATCAACTATTTCAAGAATTAAAGTTCAATCAAGGGTTAGGTATATTGATCACTCAGTTACGTGTTTCAATGGAAATAGAAAGTCTGCTCATTTTCTATTTCCTTTTCTTGGATCGCTTGAAAATTTGTGAATTCTGTTTGTCATTATTCTCAACTATTGAGTGTCAATTGTTGTACAGCAAGGATTCATTTGGGAAGATTGTGGTAGGTAAAGGAAACTGAAAATAAAAACAACCATAAATATCATAAATAGTTTCTATTCTTATCCTAAATCTATACATAGTCTTCTTTTTTTCATCACTCTTTAATTATACTCTGGGCTCACTTTTTGGAACTGGGACTAATTGTTTTTCTTGAAACTTTCAGTTCTGACTCCTTACAATGGGGCATTAGTTGACATTTAGTTTCTGCCGTAGTTAGAACATGAAATCATAGGTATTCCATACTACAAAACATCTGTCAAGATTGAGACTTTGCTCTGCTTGAGAGTAGGACTGAGTTTCAATGGAGCTTGGTGGGTTCTGTTACATGATGAAAACGCGCAAATTCGGAAAACTGAGTTGAAAGCAAAGTCACAAAGAATTTTGAAATGTAATCCTTTAAAATGGTTGTGAAATGTCTTGCCATGATGTTGTCCTGAAAGTAATTTGCTCGTTTTCCGCAAAATTCGCACTGCTTTCTTTACATGGAACAGCCAGCCAGCCAGCTCTGACTTGAAATTTTGCTATCAGAGCCACCTCAGAATTTTCATTGAATCCTTATTAAAATACTCCAATGACATTCTTAACCAAATATGTTGCTGACAAAGTTGTTAAAACCGGAGGTAATACTGGAGAATAGGCCCCCATCTGATGCAGGCTTGCCGTGGGGTGCACTGTGCTGACTGTGATGGGGAATGTGGTGTGATGCACTGCTACTTGGTCCTGGACCAAGACGGTCACCAACTGTTGGGTGGCGATACAAGTTGTCGTTGCGCTGTGGGTACAGAAGAACAGTGCAAAATGAGTATGCCATGAATGTAAGAGCAAGCAAAAGCTCTTTTCTTTATTAGAAGGAGAGAAAAAATAGTTCTTAGGCCTAGATTTTTTAACTCAGATTGTGAAATTCTGATGAGCAATGGCCTCAGAAGGTCCTCTAAGACGGACGGCAGCACTAAATTTCTTTTAAAATAACTGTCAATAAAAATCAAGTCGTTAATATTTTGGAGAAAAGGGCGTTTATTGATATTTTTCTTGTCCAAATTGCTGTATTTAGTACATGCAGATATTCATAGAAAGATTCTACTTCATTAACTCTACCCATTGGTGTGCTCTATTCATTATTTTCCAAATAAATATAGTGTTTGAAAGCAGTGTTTTGTTAAGTCTGAATGCCTATGAGTTTGTCAAACAATTTGAAAAATGCAAAAATCACAGAAAATCAAGCAGAAAATGTAAGAAATTCTTCTGAAATTTACTGTAGACAGCACATGCATTTAAACAACCAGTTTTCATTATTTGTTAGTCCTTACACCACACTTCATATGTACAGTTCAGTAAATATAATTATAAGGCATATGCCTTAATGACTTTGAGGCACAGTGTAAAAATTTAACAAAGTGTTTCAACGCTGTAAAAAGTTGGGAGTAATATAACATCTAAATGTGACTCTAATTTTACCCTAGTGGGTATGGAAACCAAAATTACCCACACATGCTCTCTGTACATATAGGGAAAATTAAAAATCTGAATACTGGCAGATTTCTCTGCCATACAGTGGTCCACTAGCGTTTAGTTGGTTAAATAACCCTCCAAATTTCTACAGTGAAGGTCTGCTGCCTTACTTAAAAAGACGCCTTCATCAAAGAAAATCAAACCACTTTTGGTTATTTTCATCACTTTACAGAGGCTTTGATATCCAGCATGTGGACCTTTTGAGTTGCAGATTAAAATGTATTTATCATCTCTGTGATGCTTTAATTGATAGATCAGTGCAAGAAATAACACCCTGGTTTGCTGCAGTAATACTTACTAGGAAAACGAACCGTGTCTGTTGATAGTGCTGCTACCAATGTGGTGGCGGCAGGGAGATTAGGTGTAGATGGCACATATACAATAGAGAGTGGGAGATAGGCAGAGGCAGGTTCCACAAGAGTTGTATCCAAGCCGGTGTCCAAATTCTGTACAAACACCTATTTACACCAGTGCTCAAAACTGCTTTGAGTAGGCAACATACGACTGAAGTCATCAATTCAGATAGAGTTAGTTGTCTAATCCAGAAGCTGGAGATTAACGATTACAAAAGTCAATACACATCTTAACATTCATCATACTTTTGATCTTTAACTAAATAGATTTTAGGGTAACTAGTTGCCCATCCATTAATGAGAGAATGTGAGCATGGAACTCTGATCGAAAATAAAGCAAATATATCCTATCTAATCCATTATGCCCATCACCACCACCACCTTTATCTACACATCATATTGTGCCCAGGAATTTCCAAGCTATATTTCAAAAAGAACAAAAAAGAGAGAAGAGGCAATTCAAAATATTGTTTGTCTCGATGTTGCATGAAGAGATTTATTAAAATAGATTTACAAAGATGCACATTTCTTGTTCTAAGAAAATCACAGGAGGGCTGACATGTAATTTGCGTTAAAAATAATTTAACGCTCTATAGATTCAAAAAATTTAACGTGTGTTGATTTAATGTACAGTGATCTATTTGTCAACTGCACTCTACCAAATGCAAAAATTTAAGGTAGGGATTTTTAAGTAAGCTCATAATGCAGCTATATTTCTATAAAAAGATAAATTTCTCCAAGTTTTGAACTAAAAGTAAGTATTGTTAAAAGTTTTCAAATCTATGGTGAGTATAAGTGATTGAGAATAAACAGAAGACATAAGATGCAGGCATTGGAAAAGTTCAGTGCGCATAAAAGAGGTACTGATTTTAAAAACTAGACCAAAATAGAAACGACTATTTTTGTTGTTTGCTTTTACAGGTCTTGGCCAAATTTAATCGCTAGAAGGACAACTTAAATCTACAGGGTGATTAGTTTGCTGAGAGAGTTTTCTTTCAAATCTCTCATGTTGGTCCCAACTCTGTTTGATCAAACTATTAGATGTGATCACAAAATGATTTTTAAGAGAAACTATGGTGAGCTGATGAGCAAATTTAAATACTAACTACAAATTTTAAATTTTTTGGATTCTAGGATACAGGCATTGACTTGCCCTGTTTTGTGGTGCATATGATCTGATTTAATCTTGTAATCCACCTCTAGTTCTATGATTCCTGCTACATTCTTGCCGTACAGATTAGTGAACAGTATCAAGATCTGATTGAAGAAAACATGTACATAGAGGCAAATAAAAACAATTGGAAAAAAAAAATTATATTCAAGTACAGTCTTGAAGGTATAGTGCTAGCCTTTGGATTACAGACACATTGGGAGAGAACTCATATTTGTGCAATGAGATAGTCCTTTGCATATCATGCATGTATGCAGTTCAGACGATTGAGAATTTAATTAAATAATGAAAAGGTCCATAGCAGGAACTTTCATGAGTTCTAATCAAAAATGGATCTGTAATACAAAGGTACTAATTTCAGGTGATGAAAACTTTGAACTTATTGTCAAATGCCAGATATGATTCCCCTCTGTAAAGAAATGGAATGTTTGAGTTACAGTTGCAATATGAAATTAAATATTACTCACGACGCGAAGCTGTAAACTGTAAACAGCCAAGGGCAAATCAGAAGGTAAGCGCAGAAAGAGATGAAAACATCTAGATACCAGTCCAAGCATTTCCCACCACAAGAAGAAGGAAAGAAATTTGAAAGAATGGTTGTCGAACCAAGCAAAAATATGGTGCTTATTCATTCCATTTAAGTCCCGGCAAAGTTGTGCATATCTTATGACGTATACGTTTTCTTTCACAGCAATAACTGTCGACATCTCTTGTACTCTAATGAACTAACTGACATGAAAATCTATATGTACAATGCCCACAGAAAGAGCAATCTTATTATTATTCCTAAAGAACATTTGGGTGACTGAATATGAGTTTTGAGGGATGAGTTCCATCATCAAGTGTTATTACGCATAAGAACACATTATTTCTTCTTATTCCCATTCTTCGCAAGAAGATAAGACAAAATTTGTTGTGGACCATTTGCCGTATTACTAATGTAAAGACATCAAAACGATTTGAAAGAGCTCGAATCGATATGAGTCCCCAATTACTAACCCCATTTTCACAGCCACATCAGGGTTGTTACAAGGTTGAGATTTTAAATTTCCCTGATATTTCCGTGACTAAAACATAGATTTTTCCTGACATTGAAAAAAAAAAAATGCATAACGCTAGAAAGTCTAAAATTCCATAGAGTAAGGGCGTCGCACTCGCTCGCTTGGCAGCTTCGATCTTATTTAGACAATTCAAAGAATTTGCAACGCAATGCGAGCGAAGCGAGCTGGAAGCTATTGGTTTGTTTTTTTTACCATAAAACGACGGTTTTAGCCAACTTCAGTAGTACTAAAATGCGGAATAAGGGGTCCGCGATTCGAAGTTCCCTGACACTGCTGACGATTTCCCTGATTTCCCTCACAATTTTTTATTATTTCCTTGACATTTCCCTGATTTCCCTGACTTGTAACAACCCTGCACATCCCACTATCACCACATTCAAGGAGGGAAATCCATCGCTCAAGATACCATGCCAAGCATGGCCAAGAACGCCCGTACCTGGTGCGCCGGGTGCTCGTCGAGCGACATTTGCTGACGTTTCCCTGCTTTCAGTTAACGCACTCCTTGACAATCATAGCGCCAGACACACGAACGTCGCTTGCTATGAGGGACACCCAGGTGCAGTTTAAAGCAGTCCGCCACCTCCAGCTAGCTCAGCAAGCAGCCAATCCTCGCCGCAGTAGCAGACACGAGGAGAAGCCGCGCCGCCACCGCACCGGGCAGGGGGGCTGCCGCCGCGGAAGGGGTGTGCCGGGGCGCGGGCGTGGGGTAGCGGCTGGTTAGCTGGTGGTTCGTCGCGCCCGCGCCCCCGCCGCCCCCACCGCGGTCCGCCCCCGAGGACCACCACCAGGCTGCCGCGGCTGCCGCCCACCGCCAGCCGCCGCTGTTGTCCTCGCCGGCTGTGAAGTCCGGGACGGGCCAGTGCGGCGCCAGCGAGGGCGGTGACGCGTAGATCACCAGACCTACCTTAGCGGGGTGCAGCGTCACGTTGAGGAGGGTCGGGTGCTGCTCCACGACCATCAGGTCCACCTCGCGGGGCAGGTAGCCGTCAGCGTACACCTGCAACACAGCGAGTCGTCACAGCCGGCCGGGACCAAACACACCACTCTGCAGCCAGACAGTGAATTTCACGACCACACATTCATCAATGTCAGGGAATATTTCGACTCAGACAATCTCTTTCAGTCAACAGAGATGCCGAGACAGCTATCATGGGATCAAGGGTTCAAATTAGAGATATGTGCGCCGCGCCGCCGCCGCCGCCGCCGAGGAAAAAATGTCGGTTCGCCACGCCGCCGCCGCCGGCCCTGAGGCCGGCGGCGCGCCGCGGCGTCGACTATTTTTGGTGCTAAATAAGTAAATTTAAAACAAAAAGTAATGTATTTTTTGTCAATCGAAGCGGAAGTGATACGCAAGCACCGCCTGTCGCCTGTTTCTTGCGGTACGTTTCCCGCGAGGTTTCCCGTCACCCGACTCCACCGCTCAGGCCATGTCAGGAGCAGTTATGGCTCCTAAGTTGCAAAGCGCACTCCGCCGCCGCCGCTGGCCGATTTTGCCCTCTACGCCGCCGCCGACAAAATCGGGGTCGGCGTGCATCTCTGGTTCAAATCACAACCTGACCGACCACACTGTAACTGAGTTTTTCGAAAATTTACGAATAAACGTTAGTAAAATTTGCAGTACAAACTGTTCGTTAAATGACGAGTTTATTTCGTAATTTCACAAGTTGTTCGTTAGAATTAATAACGAAAGTGTTCGTAATTTCTCGAATTGGCCGTTTTCTCAACAGGCGAAATTTGAAAACTGCCTGTTTAGTCACACCTAAATTCGTTAAATTACGAAAGTTAATCGTAATACGACATTACGAGTATGTTCGTAAAATATGTTTTACGACATTAATCGTAATTCAAGTTTACGAAACATTTCGTAACGATTTATTTCGTTAAATTACGAAAGGTATTTACAGTGCAGGCCCCTTGAGCCGCCGCGCCACTGCGCGCCACTCACCTCCAGCTTGTACACTCCGGGCAGCAGGATGCGCCAGAACTCGCCGTACTTGGTGGTCTGGAAGCCCACGTCGCGCCCCTTGACCTTGAGGGCCGCCTTCTCCACCGGGTTGCCGTTCTCGTCCATGACGAAGCCGTGCACGCCGCGGTGCGCCTCGGCCAGGAACTTCACCAGCGACTGCAACATCATCAGTGACTATGTTTACACGCTGGCCGCGAGAGGGATCTTTGTTGTAGTCGTCCCCTCTTTCCTTCTCACTGACAGTGACACAGGTAAGAAACGGACGTAAGAGCGCTCTTGTGGTCGTTCTCTCTCTCTTCCCATCTCACGGACAGCAGTGACACAGGTGAAACGAACGTAAGAGCGCTCTTGTGGTCGTTCCCTCTCTTTGCTTCTCACGTACAGTGACACAGGTAAGAAACGGACGTAAGAGCGCTCTTGTGGTCATTCCCTCTCTTTGCTTCTCGCGGACAGTGACACAGGTGAAACGAACGTAAGAGCGCTCTTGTGGTCGTTCCCTCTCTTTCCTTCTCACGGATAGTGACACAGGTGGAACGAACGTAAGAGCACTCTTGTGGTCGTTCCCGCTCTTTCCTTCTCACGGACAGTGACACAGGTGAAACGAGCGTAAGAAGAAGAGCGCTCTTTTGGTCGTTCCCTCTCTTTGCTTCTCGCGGACAGTGACACAGGTAAGAAACGGACGTAAGAGCGCTCTTGTGGTCGTTCCCTCTCTTTCCTCCCCACGGACAGTGGCAGAGACGAGACGAGCGTGTAACAGGAGCGACTCGCTTACCACTCGGTTCTCCTCCCAGAACTTGGGCAGCTCGGACGGGGGCGGGTACTTGCAGCACGACAGCTCGAGGGTCACCTCCATGCAGCCGTACCAGACGTAGTTGAAGTCCTGCATGCCGCCTGAAACAAGATCCCGCCTGTCTCATACTGTCTCCAGCAAGAAAAGACAAAAATTTTCAATCCTACCAAACATTTTATGAATAATTTGCTTGGTCCGACAGGGAGGCGGGGATGGTAGGTTCCCCTTCCCGTCAGTACCGTTCTCAAAAAGGACGCTCGCACCAAGCAAATTGTTGAGCAGGGTGGGCCAGCCTTGCACGGCGCTCCTCTGCTCATGACGGGGTGTTTAGGTTAGGTTAGGTTAGGTTAGGTTAGGTTAGGTGAGGCTAGGCAGGCTAGGCTACCTGTGAGGGGGTACCACTCGGCCCCGTTGGTGATGCCCCGGTTGAAGGCGGGAGTGCCGGCCTTGCACGCCACTCCTCTGCTCATGACGGGGTGGTTGGAGGAGTAGGTGAGCGCCAGGTGCTTGAACACGTCATCGTCCGGGGTCAAGGAGGGCGTCGACGCGTAGTTTTGGAACACTGTAAACGATGTTCGAAAGTTTCATGTCAGTTAGAAGCAAACACTTACGAGGGAATAAGTTGAGGCGAACAATAACTTTGTTATTCGTCCAGGGCGGTGTTACCAGCTTGAAGCATTTGTGTTTCAGATATTTCAGGAGCTTTAAATCACAAAGTAGTGATTCCGTCTCACCTGAACACAGTGGAGTTGATCGGCACATTCCTTCCGAGAGCAGCGGACAATTCAATAAAACGATTGAAAGACTTCGTCGCACTCCCAGACCACCATTGACTCTTTTCGCAATATCCATCACTGTTGTCAAATATGCGTGCAGCATAGAGTTGATAGTAAATTTGTTCGTACATTGACGACAATTGACAAATGATATGGATATGGATATAGATATGGACGATTTTGTTAAAAGCCCACACATCAAAAAAATCTGAACTTTGAGAAGCGTCTAAAGATCTGCGAGAAGGGGACAAAAAATTCCCTACTTCAAGGTAAATTTACCTGTTTCTCGTATATCTTTATGCCAGCTTCAGCAAGGCGCTTCCCAAAGCTCGCATTTTTTTTTTTACGGTGCATCGCTGCACAAATTTATTTGTGCGTTATGAACAAAAAAGTTGATAAGGTCTGAGAGTGCAGGCTGCTGGTCCAGCCAAGAGCTCGACTATAACTATAAGTCTCCTCACGCCTCACGTCAGTATGCACTTACTGGAGTTGGGAGTGTTGTCAAAGGGGTAGCTGGCCACCAGGGCTCCGCCGTGCAGACCACCAGACAGCACGAACTGAATCTTGGAGGTCCACTCCTTCACTGCGTCCGTCTCGGGCTGACCGCGCTTGTTGTTCTGGTTGAGAGAAAAGATAGAGTTAAACACAAATGGCTGAAAAATACGTGAGGCGAGTATGTCTTAAACCACACAGATCGAAAATCTTAAAGTGGAATAAAACTTTTTATTTCGATAACTTAAGAACTTACTCGATCACCAGCCTGATGAATCCGAAAGATACGCAGAAACACAAAAATAGATTTGTAATGTGACGTATAGAATTGTGGAAAGCGTCATTGTGTGCAAAATTATCTACCTCCCATCAATGTGTGATAAATTATATCTTTTAGTGACGGAATAGTTTGAGAGAAAAATCTCATTATGTTTGTCATTAAGACTCGAGAGGCAGGTAGACTATCGGTACAACTAGAATTAAGGGGACGTCCGCAAATTATATAAGAAAAAATTTGCCACTCTTTTATCTTTCTCCTCAGGCGCGGATCCACGGGAAGCTAGGCAAGCTGCACAACTTTCAGCCTGTAGGTAGGCAAAAAGTGTAACATTCGCCTCCGCCAAGGGGTGGTCCTGGATCCGCGCCTGTTTCTCCCTCTCCTACCTAAGTCTTCTTGAGTCAGCTCCCAGGAAGCACCTCGTTGTGAAGTCTTAGGGGTCGTCCATAAATTACGTATGACAAAAATTAGCCCTTTTTGACCCCCCCCCCCCTCTTCCCTCGTAAGGTGAATAACCTAATGTCACCGTAAGATAGGCTCGGACACACTCCCCACCTAGGAGCCTTACGCAACTTATGGACAGCCCCTTACCTGCTTGAAGTAGTCGGGGAAGTTCCTGTTGAGGTCGAAGCCCCTGGCGTTGTATCGGCCCTGTCCGCCGTCGCACTGGCCCTCGCGGGACACCTCGAAGCCGTCCGGGTTCATAGAGGGCAGGATGTGGATGCGGGTGTTGTCCAGCAGCCACTTGATGTACGGATCCGTCGAGTAGCTGTTCACCAGGTACTGCAACGCAAATCGACAATCTCACGTCAGTGGTTGCAGATTACCCATTCTTTTGGGTCGCCATCTTGATTATGCATTCTTCCCGGTCCGCCGTTATGTAGGATCCTAGAGACACCAAACCGAACCCAAACTACCGCCATTTTTCCGCTTAGGTCACGTTAGGTCAGCTTGAGTGAGCTTCGAAATGGCGGTGGGTTGGGTTAAGTTTGGAGTCTCTAAGGTCCAAGATGGCAAACCCGGAAGAATGGGCAATCTATACTTTAATTCCATACAATTTTATTTTGTTTAAAAAAAAAGAAGAAGCTCAAGATAAGCAGCGTGTAATATTACCTGAATTAGGTGCAGCATGAGTTCCCGACCCACAGCCTCGTTGCCGTGCATGTTGGCCACATACTTGACGTCGGGCTTACCGATCATGTGTTCGTAGGGCGAGGCGGACACCACCATGACCCAGAGGTCCCGGCCTGCACGATCACAAACATCACGGTCTCGACTTGGATACAAAAACCCTTGTAAAAAATGTTTATAAAACTTATATAAAAGTTATGTAAACTTTGTTAAAAGTCGGCCTTTTTAATCTTATTTTATAATGCTTTAATAAAATGAAATTTAATTTAATAAACGGATAATTAAATTTAATAAAATAAAGCTACATCAACATTTATAAAATAAAATTATTAGATAATAAACTTATGTTTTAATTTTATTTAAACTTTATAAAATTAGATAAAAAAAAAGGTCGACTTATATAAAAGTTTATAAAAAATTTATATAAGCTTTATAAACTTTTGTTACAAGGGAACAAATCGCTGATATGTCGCCCAACAAAGTTGTAAGACAGAGTTCCCCCTGACAATTTCCCGCTTCGAGTCAGGCCGCTCTCGGCGAGGGAAGGAGGAGGAACGGGTGCTGCGAAACTATGCAACAAGTCCCAGAACTAAGTTTTATTGTGATAACACCGAGGGGAGGGGGGCGTTCAGTTTTATGGCGGCCCACAGGTGAACGGAAAGTTGGGCGGGGCGCTCCCCGTGGACTGGACTTCCTGCTGAAACGCGCTCGTTGGCGGCATAACTCTTTTCTCCACCGTCTGCAGTCTGCAGCAAGTCGCGAGGGGAGGGGGCTAAACATGCTCCTCTCGATCGGCACAGAAAGAAAAGGACTGACTGCTCCAATTCAAAGGCTCGCAGCGAAGCTAGCGCGTCGAAATCAACGAGTATCTCTGTTTTGTTTTAAACCTCTCGATTCAAATGTGGTTTCATTTGTCCGTATGTACAATTCCGATTCGATGTCGAAACGACTACTTTAGTTGTAAATTTAATTTTAAAACAGCCCAAAAAACACCGAGCTTTTACCGACGTCGGCAAAATCGCCAAATCGATTTCGAATCGATCTCGAATCAAAAAGTCGTTGTCTCTGCTTTAACCTACTACTGGCAACACTGGAGGCCAGCGATCTCAGCAGCACGATGAGCAGCGAGGACTCACCTTGCACTGACTTCCCGATGGAGTAGAGCGCGGTGAGGTTCGGGTAGCGGCTGGAGGTGGTCCGCAGGTACTTGGTCATCTTCTCGTAGTTGTGGTACTTGAAGTCGAGCTGGTCCTGCGGGGGTACTGCCTGGGGCACTGCCTGTGGCACAGGGTTGGCCGCTTCGGCCGTGGCCTGGTACGAGGCTACCCCCGGCTGGTAGGTACCCGAGTACCCCGACTGGTAGGCGCTCTGGTAGCCCGGCTGGTAGCTGCCGCCCGACGAGGGCCCGAAGTTGGCGTTGTATCCTCCCGAGCCACCCACCGACCGTAGCAGCCCCGACGGGTCTGAGGGGTCGGCGGGGCCCGAGGGGTTGGCCGAGGCCTCCGCGTCGACGGCGTCCTCCCCCTGCCCCTGGCCCGGCTGCCGGTAGTAGAGGTCGTCTGACGAGTCCTTCTGCAGGGAGTGGTCCTGTGGCACGGCCTCCACGGCCACGGCCAGCGCGCACACCGCCAGCAGCACGGCCCGCCGCATGGCTCTGGAACAGAACGAGCAGGTCGTGAGGGCGAGGGCTGCGATGAGGTGAGGTGACTCTGTCCGCTGACAAAAGCGAAGGGCGCATCTCTTACTCCAGGCCAGACCGGCCAGGCTGGGCTGAGCTGCTTGGCCGCCCCCGGCATTCAACTTTGATGAGCAAAGCGGCCACGAGAAGTCAGGCTTCCAGGCCCCGAGTGGCACCTCGGCTCGAAACACCTTTTCATCTCTCTCTCTCTCTCTCTCTCTCTCTCTCTCTCTCTCTCTCTCTCTCTCTCTNT